>LR736861.1:3028557-3275531 GCA_902654985.2 Oryctes borbonicus | reverse complement strand
TCTAGTCGCTGCAATAAAGTAATAATTTCACTCGCCTTTGTCATCTCTACTAATGAGTAATATAGTAATATAACATAATAATAATATTCAAACAAAACTAAAATCGCATTAAAAATGCTAAAGCGGGGTAGGGACGAGTTTCTAAAAGACAGAGGAAATGCCATAAAATTTTTACCTGCTTGGTTCCATCTATAAGACGTGCCTACCAAATAGATTACAATAATTTGGTGAAAATCAAATTGGGTATGCTGGCTCGTAAAATGTGTTATTAAATTTCTTTGGTTGAATGCAATAGAACTTATTAAATTAAGGTATTGTAAAACTTTCTCTCTCTTCCAAGGACGGTACTGTGTTGTCAATGTCAATGTGAATAAGAAAGTTAAATTTATTACATAGAAAAAAAAAAAGAAACATTTCAAATAAATATGCAGGAGAATAGAAGAGAAAGAGAGAAAATTACACTGATTATATAAAAGAGTAAAGAAACTGAAAGAACGCTTGAAAAGGTTAATAATACGCGCGACATACGTTTTTAAATAAAGTGAAACTAAAGGAAAGAAGGTTCGTGTTTCTTTTCCCCATTCATAAGATCTTAAAACCTAAACTAAACTCGCAAAATTCAGAAAGATAAGGTCATATTAAAAAAGAAAGCAATAATAATTAGATGCCTTATAAAATAAAAATTATTCATAGCTATCATTCTATAGGTATTTCCTCTCTCCTGAATTAAACTATAACGAAACATATTTTATGTGTAATAATTCTTTTGTTGCATATCCGTTGCACATTGAATTTACTACAAAATAGTAATTATACCGTTATTATTTAATAAGTGGTTTTTTGTCTCCACACTGAATTATAAAAAAAATCTCGAATAGTTGTTTTATATAGATTGAGAGTGGGTACTAGAATTCTATATCAAAGAAACGGAATTCGAATTTATAATTTTATTATTGCATGTAAGGGGTGTTTCAGGAAGAAAAGGAATGATATATTTAGGTCGGAAAAGAATATTCCCTGGAGAGTTGTTTACTGGATCGCATATTTAATGCTGAACGTACTGAAAAGTTCAATTCAAGGTAGTTTATAAAGAAGAACTAAAAAGGGTATTAAAATATTGCCTTTTATTCATTATTATAATATAACACCTGAACTATATTAAATTAAACAGCTATACTAAATTAACAACACAAACACGTACATACAGGCAAGTTGCAGACCAGCCACCTATTCCGTTATTTTAATCACGCCACTGTTGAATCTGATTATATAGTTTGCTTATTTGTATTGTAGCACGTTGATTGACTAATGTTTTTGCAGATTTCGAAGACTCGCGACTGTGTTGCAGTTTGATTCAAAATTGCTGTATTACAATAGAAGTACGATCTTACTTTCAATATTAGCTATAATCAAACCTGTTGTGTTAAATAATTCTTCATTTGTAAGGATTTATTGAATTCAGGTTGTAAACAGATTGCCATAAAGTTTCGAAATTCAAATTGTATCACATTTCGTAGATTAAGTTAGGATCTGATTAATGTTATTATTACTTACCTCAAAAGTATGGATTGGTCCCCATATTGGGATTCCGCTTATGCGTTTGGAAGCAAAAGATTAGGCTCTGAAAATAAAACGGCAATATCAGTAAAACGCAATAATTTTTTTTTGGGAAGAATTTTATTATTTTGCTTGAACATAAAGACTCTTTTCTTTGTTTATCTTACTTCTTTATTCCTTATACAAATTGCAAAATCATATTGTTTAAATTGAATATATCTGACAAATTCTAAAAAATAAAATACATATGTAGAATAACCTTTACAGGTAAAGATAAAGCGATTCGACGATAAAAATGAAGAATACGTAAGGAAGCAGGGAAGAGACGAATTGAGTGGAAGGGAATTAAAACAGCAGCTCAAGACCTGGAGAAACATATGAAAAAAAGATGTAGATCTCAACAACTCTCGGACCAGCCCCGCCCGCTTTACACCTAATGGTAGAAAGGCAACAAAAAAGAAACAGGGGCATTTCGTAAAATTTCAAACTAGTCAAATATCTTCAAATTGAGATAGATAGAGGAAATATTGATTAAAGCTGATATAAATTGAAGAGGAAAACCTAAAAACGTAGGAATATACAGGGTATTCCATAAAAAAAAACAAGCTTGATTATGCACAAACTGAACACACACTGTACATTCAATTTGATGATATGTTAAACTGCTAAAAAGAAAATCTATATGAAAAATTTCGTAGAACACAGATATTTTATTAAGTATTCGAGGGAATCCATGAGCAAGTACACTAGACCATCACGCCAGCCATACAATTGAAATGTGACAATGAAGTTGTCTAGGGACTTACTGCGCGAAAATTTAGTGAATAAATTGGATAGAAATGAAGTAATTTTGCTACATGTTAGGTTATTGTTAACAAGTAAATGAAGAACACATTAAACAATCTGTGCACCATCTTGTATTTGCAAATTTCGTTTAGAAGGCGACCTATCTTTTAGATTAAGAACTGACCTGTTTGAACATTTCATATAAAACTATAAAATAATGTCAAAATTAATTTTATTCCATAAGTGGTCACCACACTGTATAAAGTACACCTTGTTCATATTAATTTAATAATCCTTTACGGTTTTGTTTTTTTCTATGACTAGTTGAAAAAAATAAAAACCATTTCGAAGCCGACTATCCTATCAAATCCATAATTAAATATATGATGCAATCCATACCATTCATTAAGTACCTGTATTAGTTTCAAAAAAATATTTGTTTGCATTTAGAAGAGTGAATATTTGGAAATCTATTAAGCAGTGCTTCTTAATCTGTTAAGTAGTGTTGCCCCAGGAGCAACGCACGCATCGTTTTTTATTGCTCGGCGGGCAACTTCGCGTCGCGAGCATTTAATTAATTTACTTAGAAAATTCCATAGCTCTATTACATACGCCAGATTTTCATTTTACATATTTTTAAGGATTATCAATGTAAAGTTTCAAGTGTTTTGGAAAAGCTCATTTGTACTAAAATATTTGCAATGTCTTCCGTTGTATTCTTGTTGTTTTTTGTGGTTCTTCATACGCTCGCTGGTGTGCAAGTTAAAGTGCCTGCAATTTATATATTTACGTATATCCACTTATAAATTGTTTATTATCTATAATACTACTATAAACAGAAAAAGTAATTTATAAATTATAATTATATATATATAATTATAATAGTTTTTTTTACGTCAATATAGTCTATATACATACACACATATGCTGTTATTCCGCTTGAACGTGCACGAATAAGTATACAACATTAGTACCGGTAACAATGTTAGCAAATAGCGCAACGTCTACATGGAAAATCTAGTCGGCAATGCCAACTAACGCTATTACTATTGTCGTTACCGACTTATTCGTGTAGGTAGATGACATCATGCGTTAACATGCACATATTCAACTATTTTAACGAGAGAAAAAGAAAATGTATGTCGACCGTTTGGTGTTTTTATCCATTGGTGCCCGCGCATGTTGAGTGTAGAGAGCACCGTATGAATCATAAATTACCAAAAAACGGGTTCTGCGATATCGAAGTACGTCGTCAATTGATATCGAACGATGTGAGCCGGTGTAACTAAAATTCTGCTGTATAAATGAATAAATATCGTCGAATATATGTATAATGTTAAAGGAGCAATTCTCGGAAGCGATTAAAACTTAAATTTCAAACGAATTACACTCTCTGTCTGTCCGAGATGATGTGTATTCGTATTTAGTGCAGTAGCTCTATTGATGTAAGATTCTGTTCAATATCTGTTCCATTGTGCCCATTGCTCTACGTTTTCTGAGATTTCCGTTTATTTTCTCAGCGTTTGATTTGCATACTGCATAACATATTCCATGAATTAAGTGTAATCCTTTATGTCTGTAGTACAAGAGGCATAATTTCAATCAATTTAAATTGTATTTCTTCCGCGAACAAGGAAACACGGTTTACCTGAACATTCAGATTTAAAGTTTACAGATCGATGTGGTTATGTTCGTAGGGTGGTGCTAAAATAAATATTGAAATATTGCACTAATTTCGCTAATAGATTGACAACAGGCAACAATGATTTGCTTTGTTATAATGTAATCCATATTTATCTATTGAGAAATTCTTTCGCAGTGTAGGTAACTATTAAAAAATCATTTACAGTGTTGCGAAACAATATTGTAGTGATACAGTAATATATTTTTGAAACTAAGACTTTCATTGTTTTATTTCCCGACGCTACTAATTATTATATGGCAGTTTTTGCATGACTGGAGATGCTCATTCTGTCGCTCACGCAGTGCCGTGATGTTGGGATGGCGGTGGCAGCCCGAAGAGAACAGACAGTCGAACTCCATCCATACTACCGAATGCGGATGGAGGTTTTGTTAAGTATGTTTCGTAAGAAATCCTTTCAGTCTGTGCATAAAGAGAAAAAAAAAAGCCCAGCCGCGCAAGTCCCGAATTTTGAAATGTTTTCTTCGCTATTACTGGTTCTTTTTGAGGGGGCCTCGGGATATATCAGCCCCGCCACTTCGGTATTTTAAAATTTTGTGTTCGTCACCATTTTGCATCACAAAAAGCAATTTTTGTGCTTTAATTTTAACGGATATATAACATGTAAGCCACGCCACCTCTAAATTTTGAAATTTCGTACGGAAGTACGGCAAGTAACACTGAATGGGCGATAGTGTCGAATGCTTTAAAAAAGTCTATATATACAACATCCGCTTGTTTGCGGTTATCTAAAGCGTTACTAATGTAAATGTTACAATTGACAGAGAACAACAGAAAGTACTAAAGATGCATTTGTTGATATTTTAAAATGGTATGGATACTACGTTAGAACGCATTCCGTTACTTCGTAGCCAAGTTGATATATTTTAGTTTTGGGTTTTGATCGGTTCTTTCTCTTGTTATGCAATTCCATGATATTTTACCATAAAAGGGGGCTCTATATTCTATGAAACAGTTGAAGAAAATTAATAGGATCGTATTTAGAAAAAGGTCGAGTGACGTCGGATGAATTTCTTGCACAATTTTTGTTAAAATTGTTTTTTTTTTTTGTCAAATATATGATAACGACAAAGAAGACGTTTCCATATTCTTAACTCACTCTGAGTATCATCGCCATTGTCCTTTAGTTTACATAACAACGAGTTGTATCACTCTGCTGGTTGAAGGTTGAACTCTTATGTGTTGGTTTATGCCGATGCTATAAAAATATACACCACTGTTACTAGTTTTTGTGACTGTGCACGATTATAAAGCAAGTTGGAGCTTCTTCACACCTTGAATACAAACTTAATATTAAGCATTAATAAATGCTGTGTTTTATGTTATACTTATACGGGCATACAATGTCAGCGGTATTTCTCTTTCACATAATTCGACCGTCAAAGACCTGGATTCTCTTGTAATTTACCTCGACCATATATCTGTGCTTTGCTTCCTCTAAATTTCTAGGATTTATTATTTGCTCTTGCAGTCAATTCACAGATTTAAATGTAGTATCCCTACTATTTATATCGCCAAAAGATTGAGCGCATTCAAACAAGATTTTTGAAATATTTGTCATTCAAACTGGACAACGCTTGCTCCAGCAAAGGCACTGACTACAAACATGATTTCGCTTCTCTCGCCGACAGTGGACAAGAACAACGCGTTGAATTTCCTTCGAATATTCATGAACACAACATAGATTCGCCAGTTCTGTTGTCTTTAATACATTTTGTAGTATCTACCTATAATTGTTGCTCCTTCATCACCTTTCGGGTTCCAAGAGCAAACACCAACATTTTAATGAAAACACTGTCATATGGTAAAAAACACAAAATCTCCCTCAATCTGATTTAAATTGTTTATTTTTTTTTTGAATATACATAATTATGTATTGTGAATAACAAGTGAGGTTAGAGTTGTATTCCTTGCGATTGCGTTGTTATTGTAATGTAGCGTGAAGGAATAGATATTTTTAGATATATTAAGCAATAACAATAACCAAACAAATAGTAAATCTGCTTCAAATTTCTAGACGCTATTACACAGTGCGACCCATTTAAAATGGAGGCATCCTTCTAGAATCTACCTGAAACGCAACAGCAAAAAATTTTTGTAAAATAATGATCATTGGTATCAAAAATGTGCATACTACTTATAAACATGTAAATGAAAGACAATTCAACAAAAGAAAGGTAAATAAGGTTCTCCTAGCGCGTCTATACTCAGATGTTAAAGGTACCCCATAGGCAGTACTCGTCCGTAAACTGTCTGTAATGATGTTCTACGACCGATAGAGTTGCGTTAAAAATGTTATCGATTGAACCATTTTTAATTGCAGCCGTTGTATTTAGATAACCCCATTTCAGGACCTTCTGAATTCAGTGGCGCAGTCAGATTTTTAATAAAAAGAAACGTCAATAAAACTATTTTCGACACCGAAAAATAATCAGCGTTCCTTGAAAATTTAGATGAACTTTTGAAATTTTGTGTGGAAGTACATTTTTTGATCTTCTATGTATTCAAAAAAAATTGGTTCCATTTTAATGCAAAATGTAGGTTTTACAGCTGCTTCATTTCGAGTGGGTCATGGTCGTATATTCACAGGTTGCTGTCACACTCGACGCCTTTTAAACGAACTTCTGCGCAATTTTAGGACCAAACTTACTGAAATAATTCACGTGAATTTTTACAGTAAAAGTAATTAAAAAGTGTATTTTTACTCATCGAAAATTTAACAAAACACCGAATGTGACTGTTGGAAAGTATTGTCAGTACTTTAATCTGTACTTTAGTTGAGGCAGAAGTACCGATTTAATTAATACAAGTATGTTTAATGCATTATAATTTTTTGTCCTGTAGCTGGCGTTTTTGCTGTTGGGCAATAACGGGATTATTATTATTATTTAAATGGATAATACTGGTGCAAATACGATCTTTACACTTCCATTAAAATTACGTTAGGCGTATAATGAACGAGTTAAACAAAGAATCGTATAAAAGGATCTTGTATTCATTCAGTATTATTTAAAGGTTAAATGAGAAATTAATATTATTCAGGAATTCAGAAATGTTTCGTAGGTTGCCGAATACACTTGATTCCAGGAGAAAAACAGGCAAAAACATGTGAGGCTCCACAAAGACAGCAAAAATAGTACTGTTGTTCAGATTACTGGCAAGATTTTCGACAGATCATGCAGCCCTAAGATTACTTATTCAAACTAGAAAAGACCAAAGATCAAAGCTGAAGATCAAACCTGTCGTCCATGCCAAGAAAAACTGAAGACAGCAGAACACATAATGTTGTATATTAAAACAGCATTTTTTCATAAATAAACACATACACGACTAGCTTGTTTATTCATATTGTTCTTTCTTTGTTATTTATCTGTTTCTCAATTTACTTACAAAAGTTCTAGTACCTCAGGAATTCGTAATAAACATAATCTAGATTTATTTTTTAGATCAATTGAGTATATTGTATTGTGAACTGAAAGTGTTTTTGGTAAATAACCATATAAATGCTTCATTTACTGTAGATTGCTTTTTCTTTATCATTCATTCAAAAGTAACAAAACACCTTTCGACGAATTAACTCCCATCAACGGTCTTAATTGTTCCATATTTTAAAATTTACCGATAAAGTATTTGCACGAACCTGTGTAAGATACGAATGAAATGTTTTATAGCGAACGGCACATTTATTTTCACATTACGCTATCTGTCATACATTTTAATTATGTATATTGCACGCAGATCGTGTTGGTTATAAAACTCTACGCCGACGAACAAATTGGGATGACGTACACGCATATAGAATGGAACAGTCGTCCGCGTTTAACTTCTCTCGGTGAACTGCAATAATTGCGAAACCCATTTCAAAGTAATAGAACGAATGAATTTGCTACATCACCTATTCGATGCATTACATAAATTATTTTCAAAGGTAAAGATTAATATGTGTTTACATGGAATAGTAAAGCTAACCATTTATCACAAAATTTTTTATACTGATTGTGAGTGTCACAAAAAGTGGGAGTGGCATTAAATCTAAGAAATTAGAGTAATAGAAGCAACGTCGCACGTTACTGGCTATATACTGTCATGGAGCCAACATAAGGTCGATTTCTAAACACAAATATGACTTTTCTCCCCTTTTAGGCCATTTCGTTAACAACATAAGGGGTTTTATAGGAATAGAAAAACACGCACAGGGCAATAATTCTATGAAAATGAGCATAAACTAATGAAAACTATGATCTTTCTTTATCTTACAATACTTATTACATACAGTGCGCGAAGTTAGTGATACATAATTAGTAACCACCGAACGAAAATACCTTGTTTATTTGATGTTTTCCAGGTTTCATTAGAAAACATATTGATAAATAATTACTATGTGTTTACTTACTATTCTTTTATATTTTTTAATTTTCTCTTTTACAATTATTTAATGTTTTAAATAATTACTCTGATTAGAACAAATAAAAAAAATAGAAAAAAATAATTGTTGTATGCACAGCTACAGTTGATATCTCTGCATGTGGAGCGGTTATACCATTGCCTTACTCGAATTTCGAATTTTAAATTTCAATTTATGTTGGGATTTATCGTTGTTAATGTCCTCGGATGTATAGTTTTCTATATCACTGAACATATGTATGTATGCCTGTAAGTATTAAGTTCAGTTTCCGGTACGTCGCGACGCCTAGCGGTATTTTTAGGTACCTATTCCTACCTAAGCAGCATTTGGTGACAGCTGCAGCGCCAAGCGGAGCCAGTTTAACCGAATGCCACTTTCGCTAATTTTTTTTCCTTATTTCCGCCCAAATTATATCCGTTCTCTTTTGATTACTGTAATTTTCGTTAGTCATATTATACAGTTCATATATTCACTCATACAATAAAAATAATATCTTAAGTTTTGCGCACACATGGCAGCGGTGCCGCGTGCCAACGGCTTCGAAGGAAATAAAATGTTAAACAGGGCGTTATTATGTTTTCTTTGCTACGTGAGACTGTTTCCTCTTTAGTTGAACGTTGGTCTTTTAGAAATAATCAATTAGGATTACGCCTTGCGAATCTCAAAAAAATCGTCGCCACAATATTAACGTCTCATTTATAAATGAGACGTTGCCGCAAAAACTTCCCCGCATGGCGCTTAAATATCTCCAAACATTGCTTTAAAGTTATCACGCGATTCCGTTTTTGATCAATGATTAGCAGCCGCAGCACCCATTTTACCGATAGGTACTCAGCTTTTCATTAAGGATGTTTTGTACTCGCTCAATTGAGATGTTTACTGTGTTATGTATTTTCCTAATCACCCGCCGCTCTGCTAGCACGATATCATGAACTTTATCGATCATATCGTCCGTCTATGGAAGACGCTGAATTTCATTAAAGCCTAGTCATCGCTAAAGTCCTCATAAACTGCATCCGACTTCTCCTTGATTTCTACATACGTTTTCCCATTCAAAAAAAGAAATCGAATCAGTGACCAGTATTCTTTTCCCATAGTTCTACAAATACATAAACTTACTCATTTTTTACAGCTCTACTCAATGAACCTCCCCGAAATTTTGATCACTAAAGTATTCACGGTCCGTAAAGCAGATTTTGACACAAGTACGGGTACTTCTAATACTATTCTCGAAGATCTTTGCACAACCGCGGATCCGTTCCCGTCGCGTCGCCGAAAGTTACAGCTCTAGATATTAGTAAACACTACATAAAATAAATATATTCTCAAGTCATACGACATTAAAACCAAATATTGACTAGCACCTAAAATAAACGCTATTAAATAATACAAAGATGTGGTAATTATTTAATAATTAATGAAATCGTACGATTGCCGAGAATATTATTAAATCGTTTCTGATATGCAGTATTTTTATCATATAGGTAGTACTCATCGTACAATCCTTCAGTTACATAGAATGCAAATACATTCCTAGCAGAAATAAAATCTGACTAGGAATTTTTACGAAATATATTTAGCAGTGACAAGCAGAAATATACATTTGTAAAGGAAACATAGAGCCAATGTAGAAAAATTATCTCCTACTTAGAATTTCTCTCTATTTTTACACACGTTATTTGCGATCCGAGAAGATTAATTTTAGAACACGAAATATAGGACAAGTGCTTTCGCTAGGTTTTACGAAATGGATTGTACATAGATCAAAATCGAATTCAACTAACATGAACATATCGCACATAAAAATCTGATATTGAGTTAAAAATTTCACCAAAATTAAAATCGGTAATTATTACACGTGTACTTCATATGTACGAGATAAAGAAGGAGATAGCTTGAGAGTAATAAACTTCAAATAAAATGAGAACAACTGTTTTTACAAATTATTTCATATGTACTTCCTTCGTGTCATTGTTTTTGGTCGTTTACATCAGCATTATGTATTTATAGCACGTACACATTATAAATACACATTTTCACTGACATTGAAGTGAGCGCTTGTTCAATTTTCATAACGTAATACACTCATAAGAGTCCAGCTAATGTCGCATACATTTATTATTAAAATATTGATTATACAGGGTGAGTTATTTCCGGGGGTAGATGTCTTTGTGTGAACGGAGATATTCCATAACGATTTTTTTCTTGTTGAGGTCTGATTGTGATTTTCACATTTCACCGAAGGAAGCCAGAATATATTAATTAATTAGAGTACCTATTCCTTCTGGGTTGCGAGAAAGGGTGATTTTTTTCTCAACAAAAATATGTAAGAATTTCCTTCTTATTCTTTAAAGTAATAAATTTATTTTTTTGTATTAGTTGCCTTTTATTTTTTCGGCTTAGAATTAGTTAGGTGACTGTTGGAACGATTTGAAATGAATTCAGAACTAGTTCTATGGTTGTTAAAACGCCAGTTTCCGCATACACCGTACAGTACTGAACTGATTACAATGATTGTTAAAACAAACCTATGGTATAAACAAAGATTTGCCTTCTTTTTACCATCAAAATCTATTTTATATCTATTTTAGTAAAATATTATGAAGCATCTGTGATCATTGCTCCAAAATGTCGTCACTGAGGAAATTACTCATTACTTTTCCTACAAGGCAGAGGAATATTGACAACTTAATAGTACGAACAGCCGGAGAAAATGACAGTGTGATCCAGTAAAGTTTCCGGGCGTTACGTCTTAAGTCACGTTGTTGTAAAATTCTATCCGGCGAAATCTTAAGCAAAGCTTATTTTTTTCAATGCCGCAAGTCTCTAGGGACACGCTAATGTTCCGAAGTCGCGCGGAAACTCAATCGCTGTTGCAGTGCGGAATAATACTCCGAGGTTCTTCACCTCATATGCAAAGAATATTTGGTGCTGAGAAGACAGCGGTTTGTGCAATCGTCGATGCTTATTAGCAAGAATCTTGTGAATCGCTCTTTCAGCAATTGCTATACTTCCACTAATGTTCTTGAACATACATATAACAAGTATGGCAGTAATACTGTTGAAAAATAACAAATAGCCTAACAACCTGAGGAATGCTCAAAATCATGACGTTTTTGGCCAACAGCTAAAAACATCCTCCTCCAGCATATATTCTACGCGATCAATCTTTTTTTAAACAGCTAAACGTTCAAGCAGGCTCGCATTCAGTTATATTGTATGTCGGCGGGTTTCAGCGAAGCCGCAACCACTATTAATCCAAATATTCAAATTTAAATAAAAAATAAATAAGTTTACGAGTTGATTTGGTGGTTTTAATCCAATACGATGCCACCGGCAGCAGTAGCTCACCAGCTGTAAGAAATACAGAAAAAATGAATGCTTTTCTTTACCTATCTTAGGAAAAACTAACGTTAATTATGTTTTTATTGGAACAATTTCTACTTTCTTTAATTTAATTCAAATTTTAAAACTGTTATTTACTGGATAACCTCTACTTCTAATATTAATATAGTGATTGGTTAGCTATTGCGTTTGCTTCATGCTGAAGATTTTGATATCTCCGAGTGTATAAATTAGCCTCTTAAATATAAATAATAAAAAAAAAAAACCTTACGAAATGCAAATTCCACATTTGTTGCAGATTAATACGATTGTCCCAAATTGAAATAGATCTATAATAAGTGACGACATGTTTAAAAATTGTCACAATTTTCGTTTCTTGAAAAACCGCTTTCTAGTGGAGATACTGATTTACAATGAATATGAAATATCCAGCAACAGAAAAGAACTTTTCACTGCTTTTTGGCCACTAGCCGATTTGTTAGCTTTAGCCAAATAAGTTCTTTCTGGCATTCTTTTTCTAATAATCTAAATTTCTCAGCATTAAGGATCTGGCACTAATAAAGAAAATGAATTTTGAGTTTTTAAAGACTGAAAATATGATATGGTTGCTATGAATCCTTGCTGGAAAATTATACTCTCTCCCCTTACTAATCCTCCCAATTTAAACGGATCTGTAATAAAAGAAATAGTATAGCTGTAAGGATGTCCAGCTCATTTTTTTTATTTTGTTTTTGATTCAAAAAATCATGCAAAAGCAAAAATAATCAAGTTTTGATTACATAGCTGAAATTTGAGTTTTTTAACACTTTAATACAACGGGCATTTTATCAATAAACTCCGAATACTTGTACTACTAAAACTTATCGATAAGGCAAGAGATAATTCGAGCAAAAAATATCAGGATTATTCTGTTGAATGGAATGATGTTTTTTTGTCCGTAAATTTTTATGCTATGTAAGCTGCTAGAAGCCTACGTTAATATTTCGGTTTTCATAGAAACGAACAAACTATTCCGTTTATTCAGTTTAAACAGAGATAATTTGGAAATATTCTATTGTAGCGGTATATAAAAATATTACTTTTGAAAATTATATACATTTTTATGGGCTGTCGGTTTGTCACCAGACACTTTTGATTGTAGTTAGTAAATCGACAGCAACTATAAAGCAAAAAGGTGGCATATCAAATTCCCGGTACTATTCATAATTTAAATTCTAAATAAAATGCTCATATTAAATGAGCATTGCAACATTCTATTTACTAATTGATGTTGCTAAATCAGCAACTATTTCAACTATTAATAAATTATAGTAATCAAGTAAATAATTTAATTTTCATATAACTAAAATCCCATAAATTACAATGGAAAAGAATCCATTCAATAATTACGCATTATGCATACTCGTATGCTTAATTAAAACGAGAAAACAAAATATCTTAATTATTCATACTTTATCATATTTTATAATACAAGGAATCAGTTTCTCACGATGTTTGAACTGACTACTATAAATCACTTGATTTATTTATGACATGCGGCTCTTACAATTGCAAACCATTATTAAAATGCTAATTGTTTTCTTATGAGGTTAGAGTTTGTTAAAAAGGAGCGTAAAGTACAATAATAATTGTAGTATTAATTGCGGGTTGCTACACAAGTGAAATCGTACAGGTAATTTCAAGTAATTAAAAACAACAACCTATCAATAATTACTTAAATTACTTGCTAGGTGGTAAAATTACCAAAGTAGTGGTGACATACAATTAAGCGCTTGCTTAAATAGATATTGTTTATTTTGACATGATTCTACAGAGTGACTAGTACATAAAGATATCTTTAAGTTGATTCCTTTTCCCTCACCGTGAGGGGATTCTGCTTATTTATTGGAGATGAAGGTTGTCATGAAACCGGAGATTAAGAAAAGAAGCTCGTTTTCTTCTTTTAAAAACTAAAAAAATATTTTCGTTCTCTTTTTCGTTTCCTAACGGCGCCAATTTGGGTTTGGTACCGTCAGAAAGTAATTTATATTCATCGAACCGAATCGAAATACAACAATAGCCAGCACAATAAGACATTTACAATAACAGAACCATAACAGCCGCATCGTATGATTTTTGTAGATTTTGATAGAAACTTAGTCGAAATTGGAATGAACATTAACGAGATATTTCATCAATGGGAAACTGAATGTGTGTTTTTGCAAAGTTTATCTTGTACTTTCTAGATAATAACCCGTTAACATCTACATACGTAATGACGTCGGAATTAAATTTGCCCCAGACTCGAGTACGGAGAACTAACATCGAAATAATCCAAACAACGCTTCATGTGAGCTACACGCTGATGATAATTTAGGACGACTGGAGTACTGTAACTAGTTAATGGGAAGATTAGAAGATGACGAATAATTTTTAAACAAATTCATCTTCAAGCCCAGACGAAACAAAATTTATCAACTCTGGAACCCTTCAGCCACAATATCATTATGGATTAAAGGTTTGGAAAAAAAGGTTCCGGAAATCGTCTTATATGACAAGTTATGTATGAAGAAACATTAAATAGGGAAAGATACTTAAACCTTCTTCGCGTATACTTATTTAACTTCTTAAATAACAATATTCCATTAAATCAACTGCAGTATTTATGGTAGCAACAAGACCGATTTTTTTTTAAAGATGCTAATTGAACTTTAAGCAGTTTTGTTTTGATTCTCTATGTTTTTTGTTATGTTGTAATTATTTTTCCATTGGTGAGCGACTTCGTCGAGCTTTTCTTGCAACAAAATATAGATTGTTTGCATTGATATTCGTACTCAAGGCGATCTAATGTGTGAAAATGGCTTTTCGAGTAAATTGTTGATAAGGAGGTGGTAGCGCCAATACAGTAAGGCAAATTGGTGACAAGAGATAATAAGTCTTAATAATAATTTTTTAGATAAAAGCTATTTTGGTCAAGTAATCGTTTCCTTGAAGTTAGTAGTTTTTTATAAGATTTTCTTGGTTGTAGAAAACATTTTACTGTCTATATATAAAAGCGCCGTTTACTACCCTCCAAGAAATTATTACCTGCTTCCACTAATCCTTTTTCTGTGTGTAAGCTTATGATCTCTGGATCAATTCGAGAAAGTCGACAGCGGAAAGACAGTTAGTAGAAGGGAGTAAGTAGTTTATAAGAGTATAAGCAGTTTGTTGCAATCGGAAACTCTCGTTTGTATTAGATGTGCGCAAACAAAGAGTGTGAAATGGAGTTGCCTTTCTTTTGGAATTTTCTTAGGTCCACCCTTCTAACAAGTAGAGAGATTGTTATAACTAAGTCTGCAGAAACGAGTACAGTTTCTGCGCGCTTCACGAAATCAGCAGATACTAGACAGACTCGTGTTTTGTCGATTCTCTGGGAAACCAGTAGGCAACACGAACCCATTCTCATGAGACGAGTCTGTCTAGTTTCTACAAATATCGCCAAGCGCAATTCGTTTTTGCAGGCTTAATTATAAGTAAGCCTGCAGAAACGAGAATAATTTCACGTGTATCTCAGTGGTAATTTTATAAATTAAATAGCGTTCGTCTCATAATCGTCTTATGACTCAATAAAATTTAATATTGTACAGTTGTTTGCGGCGTCACATGCCTTAGAATAGCATATAATCAGGCTTTCAGTTGCGTCCCTGCATCGGATGCTTTATGCTATTTCTAAAGATAAGAGTGATCAATAAATTTTTGATTTTAGGTCGTGAGATTCAATACCGTGTCTAAAAAATATGAAAATATCCAGAAATATATAAAATGTTGGACCTTTAATAATATCTTTATTAACAGAACATTTTTTAAAACTTCACAGAAATTAGAATTACAGCAGTTAACATGCTAAGTGTGGCAATTGTAGAATTTCATATTGTATATACATAGATCCAGCAGAAACACAGAACACTTGACACGACAATGCATAGAGTCAATACCAGCGGATCAATAAATGGCAATTTTAGTAATACGGATATAAATACGACGCAATGAATAATGGTTTCTCGCTATGGACGATTGGCGCAGAGTGTAGGCTTTCGTGTTACCTACCTTACAAAAAAAGACAAAGCGGTTCGTGAACGTATATAGCACTAATATCTAAGCGGAGCATCGATCCGTACGTATATTTGTACTTCGTGTAGAACGTTTTCATCCATAATTGGCTTTAAATCATTAAGTATCGAGCAAATCTCAATTCAACAATGAATTGTTAATATATATGTATATACAAACTGTTCAAAGTTATGAGCACAGTGGGCAAATTCGGGTGCGCACCATCGGTGTAGCTAACGAATGGAGTCTTGCATGCGAAGGGAGTCAGTATGCAGAGATATATTATCGTGAACGGTGGCGTTCCAGTGCTAAACACAAAAAAGTTGTTAAAATGGTTTTTGTAGATTATGAGCCGATCTCGATAAATTATCTCTGTGTTACTGAATGAACATGGGAAATTGACATCTCTAGTCATATGTATAAAAAAATAGAATCGAGAGTGTATGTAATTCGATGATTAAAAAAAAACTCACCGTCTTAACCGTCTTCTGTGACTTGAAAAACTGGAGAAGCCAAATATTGTTAACATAAGGCGCGTTTCCAAAGTTATTTCTGCAAAACGCGTCCGCCGTGAGGAAAATATGTTCTTGTATAAAGAAGACGATCGCTCTACATCTAGTGATATTATATTTGCATAATTAAAATAATCTTTGAAACTTTGAAAAAATTTGTCTAAGTGTGGCAAAATCTGAATCTTTATCTAAAACACTTTCGAACCTTCTACCGAACAAAGCTGTGCGTGTGCATCTTTCATAATTTGTAGTGATTCCTCTAACGACAGTGAAGAACTTTGTAATTTTTCTATTGCTTGCACTACTCCGATGTGATTGCTGTGAATAGTTTGTAAATAACTTTTAACTTGACTATCTTCAAATTTTTTCTGGCTTATTTTGATAGCCCGAAAGAATGTCCATTTGGGTTGAATAATAGACCTACTTTCTTTATACTTTCTTTATACTCTCAAAATACTTATGAAAGTAAAATGCTGCCTGTAACCTTGTTCCCCAACGTGTAAGGATCGGTTGTGGTGGTTCAGGGGTATGAGAACACAGTCTGTGAAACTCGCGAATACGTTTTGGGGAATCCAAAAACACTGCTTTTATATTCGCAATTAGCGCATCCACCTGTGGATAACATCTATGAATTCTCTCTGCCACAAGATGTATAGCATGAATTTTACATGTAATGTAAAAAGTTACCACACTGTTCATTAAGAGACCGGCCTACAGAAAGCATGGTTGCGGCACCATCTGTCATAAACGTTAAGACTTGATCTCTGGATATTTCAAATTTTTCCAATGTGCTTAACACCACTTTTGAAATTACTTGGACAGTACATTCTCCTATTCGTCCAGAAGCTAATAAAATTGAAGATGACGATTGTGTGGTTCCATTTTGCGCACCATAACATTAAGTACAGATCTTTTTTTGCAATCAGTTATTTCATCCACACACAAGCACACTTTTTTATTTTTCAATTCAGCCTTAATTTTATTTTCTAAATATATACGCACAGATGGCAAATAATTTTGTAACGTGGTGCTGCTCGGTATTGTAATATTGCAATATTTGTTCCAAAATGAAATAAATGAATCGTTATTTAACAAAGTAAACGCCAGATTACACTGAATCATCATTGTACATAAATCAAATAAGAATTGTTCGTATTTTGCAGCGACGCCGGTTTTGATATTATTATGGTTTGCACTTTGCACACGTCGTTTACAATGTGTTTGTGACCAACACGTTAGATATATATCGCACACTAAAAATTTAATTTTTACGCCGTCGTAAGTCAAATGCGGATAATCCTTAATAAACCTATCCATTGTCTTTAATGATAGCTGTTTTTTTAATCTACGTACCTTCGACATTATCAAAAACAGAAAACAGAGTACTTCGCTGCTACTATTGCGTACGCTCTAGACGGCAGCGAACTAGATACTGACTAGTGTTTCACATGCGAGAGTCCATTCGTTAGCTGCGCCGATGGTGCGCACCCGAATTTGCCTACTCTAGTTATGGGGCCACTATCGCTGACTTTGTTATTATTGTATCAGGTGACCAAATAAGTTTGTGTGGTTTTTGTATACATCCGATTGTCATGAGTTGTTCGCTGAAAGTACGTGTTTGTTAGCTGTCATCTACTTTCGTATTAATTCTTCTTTGATTGGTTGCGTACACTTGTGGTGATAATTGAGCAACGAATTCACGGTAGTTTACTCGGCATCACAGCTGCAACGGTAATACAAAAAATATGTACTGCATGCTGTAAGTGATCGAACAGCACAGAAGAAACCCGAAATTGATTTTCTCATTTGGAATGGTTCATATGCTAAGTTACCGTGATCAATTGCTTGTCGTTCAGTTAGTTTCACCTCTAGCGTGGTTTACACGTTGAGTAACTGTGCTCCATCCCCTTTTTACTCTGCTGAAGAAGCCCCATACGATTGTGGGCGAAGTGATAAGTTTTCGATTAATTTATTATGATACGACCCAGACTCGGAGCACGTTTAATTTAAACTGATTCTGGCCGTGGAACCCTACGTTACTATGTCAGCACGGAAGTGGTTCAAGAAATTTTCTTCGCGAGATTTCAGGTTGATCGATACAGAACAACGGTAGATCTCATACCGCAAGAGCGACTAGGGAAAACATTTCTCAACCTGGTTGGGAAACATCACCATACCCTTCCTATTATCGTGACATTTCGCCAAATGATCATCGCCTTTTTTGTCTCTTGACAGCTCTATGAGGAATAGACAATTCTAAACTCGAGCGGATGTAATAAATCCGTCAATTTTTTTATTCAAAATCCGTAGATTTCCACAATACCGGCATGCAAAAATTGGTGTCACATTGGCAAGAGATCATTAATTGTTACCATCAAAAACCGCACGAACTTATTTCGTTACCTGATAATTACCATTAAATTACCAAAAATGCAACTTGAACTGTTTATATTTTTTAAATTGAACAGCCTGCATTTTTCCAATTATTCAATAGGAAATGAAAAATTTGCTCGTCGTATTTCAACGTTTGGGCATTTTCATGAATTGATAGAGTGACATTATAAACGCTAATCCCTGAAAATGAGAAAAAAGAAGAGATTTCATACATTTTAAAATGAAGTTTAAAATATGAATCAAAGCCAGGCAAGCCTGCAGAGTTAAAGCGAAAATTTCTGCATAGGATGCTACTTAGTAGAACATACTTTCTACGGCTCTTCCGAAAATTTCGCAAGAACGAGAATAGCTTCAAAGCTAAGCTATTCAACAAATGCGTAATCACAAATGAGGAAACGTTCTAACCTACTTTGAAACTAATCCCACCAGCTTCATTCGTAAACTGATGCGGGGACTTTTAGGGACTTTATTAGTATAGGGACTTTTCACGCAAATCAGAAAAAACACAAATAGGTATCTTTTCAGTACAGACCATTTCAAATGTTCTTATCAACAGATTTGGAACGGTAGGTTACTTTTCGCGAGTCCATTTTACAAAATTGTATAAATAACGGTAATTATAGTGATGGGGTGATGAAATAAACTTTTTAAACTCCGGTATATGTAATTTGAGAACCATGCATTATTCGAGCATTGTAAAGCCCCCTTATTCCATGACCGCTTAGTCAACAGCATAACGAGATTGCGACTTCAAAACAAAGTAGATTTCGGTAAATACTAATTATTTTAGTAATAAAATTGTCGCGAGAGTATGTGGTTAATTTAATACGGAGAAAAGACTTGGGGGGGAAAGGTTGCGAAATGCTGGCCTAGACTAGAACCGTTTCTTCCTACATAATTATTCCCTTTTTCCGACAGCCTTTCTAATTATCAAGAAATTATCTCATTTAAATACGAAAATTTTTTGTGACAGAAAAATTTCATCGTTCCAAAATAAATTCAATTTAAATTACCTTTGTATGAATAGTGAATCTTGCCGTTAAAGCAAGGAATTATATTTTTTAGTAAATAGTCGTATTCTGATGAGGATATTCACTTTCACGTAGAGTTCACATAGTTCTACACTTTGTAAAACAAACTTGACTACACATGATGCTTTCGGGCAACATCGACCGGATAAAACCGAAGTCGAAACCCGTGTACAAGCGTCATCGACACTGCGTATGTGTTAATAAAAAGTTCTTTCCGAGATCACCGGTGTAGTGAAGAAAGTAAACTTAATGCTTGAACAATGCTTATTTAATCAGACTTTGCAGCTGTAGAAACACGAATCCCATGAATGTACAGTAATATCATATCTGTGTATCTATAAAGTAATCTGTATCGGATCCTCTCCTAACCACTTATCTAAAATCATACTCATTCATTTGTAATAATTACTACCTTGTATGATGTTTACGTTATTTTTGCAGTTATTAATGAACGTGAAGGGAAGTAACGGGTATTCGTGATTTACAAACCAACTTAATGACCATTAATTTAAATTAAAAGCTGGCTAGGTTTAATTCTTTAATCGATTTGACAAATTTTCATCAGGAAAACATTTTATTATACTATTCTTATTAGGAGGGGAAACAATGAAAAGACTATGGAAAAAGAACGCGATATCGGAAATTAAAATTTAAAATATTGCTGCTTTCATTGTCCTAAATCCTCACGTTATCAAATCAAAAGTGTAACCTGTCTCTTTGCATTGGACAGAACGGGTAGTACTTAGAGAATCAATGTGAAAATTGATCTTGTGCACAGAGATCCTATTTTATTAATTTTTGGCCTGTTCGTCTAATGTAATAGCCATCGCAGTTGTTACAGTGAACCCCAATAAATAACGTTAACGGGAAAAGAGTCAATTTTAATATTTTTGTAATTTTTAAAAAGACTAATCAATGTCCTGGTTAAAGAAGAATTTGGGCATAGGTCATTTATGATAGCAGACAAGGTACGTCATTACTTAAGACGTTATGACGTCACGACAATATTATGTTTGTCAAAATGGAAACAAACTACTTGGTTATATAATACGATTTAAATACATTAATAATACTAGGAGTGAAAAAAAAACAACAAAAAGCAGCAGGTGTATACAATACACTTAATCACAATCACTATCGGCATCATTGTCGCTTAAGGTATTTGCAGTAATTATTAATTCGGGAACTTTTTCTCAGTCGAAACCAATTTCTCTGTGCCACTACTTTTGAATTCCATTTTTAGTATATTTTATACTACTATACTTTTTTCCATTGTTGTAAGTATCCTTCTTCTGACCTGCCATATTTTAAAAATTAACAAAAACCTTAAATCTCTTCCAAATTTATACCGAGTTTGCAATTTAAATGCTATAAAAATACAAAATACTTCAGAGATTTATATAATGCAGTCTACGTGTCTCTTTGTGCACTTGTAAAACTGATCTATTTTCAATGTATAAGACTCGATTTATTTTTTTTGTCTAAATAATTGTTATTTCAAGCAATATCATTTAATTCAAAATTACTCCAAAACACGGTGAAGTCTGCTAATTTGGGGCAACCTTCAAAGTCGGCTAAACGCTTATTATTTATCCGAATAAATGTGAAAGATTATTGTAGGCCGCCCCAAGGGGAGTGCTTTTACTTACTATGCAAGTGAATTTGAATTGTATGTTAATACAAATTCTGTAAATATTTTTCTAAATTTATTTAAAAGGTTCAGAGGCCTAGTGTCTGCTTCTATGGGCTATGACGCTGTGTGTGAGTCTTAAAATAAAAAAAATCGATTTAATTATTATATTAATTTACAATATTGTGATTATTGCTGTGTCAATTTGAACTACAACAAATTCATAGCTATAAAAGGTTTACACGAATATTTTTAAGAAATAATGTAAGGTAATGTTGTTGCTTTACAAGAGAAATTCACTTTTGTTTGCTTTCACCTGGTATTATTTCCTTCACCTACTTTCATATATTTTATCTAACCATCAAAACATTACCTGTATATGCATTTTGTATAAAAAAAAAACTACAATAGAATACACTCAATCCCATCTAGTTAGTGAGTTTGATTTCTAAAAGACGAGCGAAACTATTTGTGTTATGTTGTAAATTAATGCGATATTGGTTTCGTATTTAAATTTGTAAGGATCTGATTACATTAATTAAAATCGTTATTACTTTAATTCACATTCCTTGTTTTAATACGTAAAAATTATTTTCAGTAAGAGAGAATCTGTAAACACATTTATACAGTGTACAGTAGTTATATTAATTTGGTCTTTAATCTATTCTTTGAGGCTGTAGTCTATTCCAAAAAGTAAAAAAGTAAAAATATTGTATGCTCCTTAACAAAAGGTAGCTTTCAATTCTTAACTCGGTTATGTTTTTGGAAATAAAAGAGATCCTAATAAGGTATCAGCAATTTGTAAATATAGCATATAGTAACTTATGAAGAAGGTACAATCAATACAAATTTATGAGATTTTTTTTGAGCCGAATCTAAATATTAATCTAAACAATATTATCTGAAAACAATATTATCTAAATCGATGTCCGTTGCGTTCTAAGGACACTTCAAATCGGGAGTGAGGATTATTGATAAGTTGTCCACACATTTCTGTCGAGATTAATCTCGTTTCCGCCACGCTGTTTTCCGTTAATTGGGACGTAATTCTCATAAACTTTACGTTTAAGTTAGCCCGACAAAAATTAATTCGTGAACGGCTTCGTTTGCCTGATTTGATATGTAAGATGTAGCATATCCTGCTGAAACCAAGTTGGGAAGTTAAACCCTTCAACTGTTGTAGGGATGGCGCAAGAAATTCGCATAACATTGCCTAATATCGTTCGATACTAACTGCAACTATTCGTTCATTTTGATCTGCAGAAAACGATTGTCCGATTATTCTATTAGCAGACGTAGCAGTCTGTACGATGACTATAGAATGGACGTTCATGCTTTCTGCGGGAATTTTCGTCAAATTAGCATTTACAATGTTGTTGATGTTATATGGCCGTTGACATGAAAATTAGTCTCATCGCTAGATAAAATGTTATTAAAATTATTACACCGTTCCATCATCTCATCTGACATAATTAAGCTGTACCATGAAATTCACAGCTTTCAAATCTTCCACCAACTGTACTTAAGTACGGAGACGCGAGTCTTTTCAAAATGATGTGCAGAGGTGATTTTTTAACACCAACCGTCTGATTTCGTTTTCGTATAGATAATGTTGGATTTTCTCTGACCGACTGGTATCCCTTTCGACATTTTCTGCATACCTTAAGGCGAATTTACATTATTACGAAAAATCTAAACATATTTTCACCCTCATTTCATCCAAAGTGATCATCCGAAAAGAACAGTGAATAGAGTAGAACATGTTCCTTCCGTGGATGGATTGAATAAATGATTTACCTTGTTTCATCCGCGAATAACGTTTCTTTCGCACAAAGTGAATATAGTTTTCCCGAAACTGCATACCAAGACGGCGACATTATTTTTTATTGTCTAAAATTTTACGGAATTATACAAGAACAAAATTAATTATTTGAAGTCCCACTCACTAATTCACTTGCAGTCATTTATAAAACTATCGAAATGCATTGAGAATGGGATAAGAGTAAATCCGTCATTCACTTTCACTGAAAATGAATTTCCGCAGTGCACAAGCAAAGTGAATAATATAAATTTGCTTTTTGGGATCGTTAATGCCCTCTGTTCGGTTTCTTCCTGTAGTTTCGAACATTCGGGTGCATTTTCTAATAACATCGGAGCTGCATGTGAAGTTAATGTTTCTGGTAATCAAACGCAACGAGCAGTTACCATTGAATTATTATTCTGGTGACAAATGACAACAACTTTATAAGTCATCAATGATTTCATCGTTTGGCAGAAGTTAATAAAAATACAGAATTGCGTAAAACAAACGAACGGGCAATTTCTGGCTTTAATATATTTCTACAATATCAAATACGAGCTCGTGAAAGATGTTAAAAAAATAGTGCCGTAAACAATACAATCGCGTCTATTTTGTCCTTGTATTAAATTAGCCAACCGTATGATATAAAAAAATATTTCATCGCCAGGTAAGTGATTTTTGGAAAGCAGACATTTTGCAATTGATTATATAAAGAATTTCCAAGAATCCCTACAGTAAATGTATGGATTAAAAGGCATTATTTTCATCAACATTTCACAAGGGGCTCAGAATAGACCTATAATTGAAAGTCATGTGAAAAAATATTTAAAGAACGTTGATTACCTTTGTGTTTCAATCTTTTTTTGGTTAGGCGTATCTTTATGATGACCAACATCAGGCACTAAAATTTCATTTCGCAGTATAACATTTACATATTACTACATATCTACGATGTATTACATTTGATATATTATCATGTTATTTTTGAATTGAGAAATTGTGCTTAGTACCTAGCAACGATTCGTAGAAAGTCGAAAATAAAACATAATCATAGGTGAATCTTAATCTAAATTTCATACTATATGAAATATTTGTTGTTATTTGGGAAGCAACTATCGCGATTGCAGATTTCTAATTGGGTGCAGCACCCACGATTAGAAAGACCTTGAGTGGTTAATCTTATAATGAAATAACGAAAGCGGAAATGAAGAAACAAGTAGTACTATCGAAAAAAATATGTCATATATATAAATATGATATATTACCAGATTCTTCGTCAATCAAAATTTGCTTTTGCATCATATAAATACAAATATAAACTGTAGTTAGCATTAAGTTCACCATGGCATTAGTAAGATTATGAATTCTCCACATGAAGAAATATAATGCTACCTTCAGTAAGGGTAGCTTTTAGCTCAGTCAGTAGGAATGCTTACATGACTTAATTTTCTTACATACTACTATTGAGACGGACGGTGTTTTTCTTCCAATGTGTGAAATTTTATCACTGCACGATATCCAATTTTGGACATTTTGGAAATTTACAACGCATAACGTAAATTCTGGCTTAACGGAGCAATGGCTATAAACCAGCAATTATTTGAATGTTAACTAAAGACAGTCTTATCAAATGGTATATAGCATTTGTTTTTGCTTCTTGCTACCTACCTAAAGCTTTAAATAAGTGGACCTTTTCACTTCATCTCTTTATATTTGTAACTGTTTTCTTATATTTTTATGTAAGGTGAAAAATATTTTAGTCTTTAGTTTAGTCAATACTTTTTCAAACGACGTAAATGTACAATTATTGCATATCACAAACGTGAGAAATCCATTCGGAAAAAATGCGAAAAGAATACGCGTTTCTTTCAAAGGTGTACAATTAAAAGGTATCAAACTACCAGCGGATTTCAAGACTAACAGCCCTTAGGGAGACCTATAGTTGCCTACAGAAGACTTAACAATTCCTGTATCAGCAGCATCTGAAATCCGCGCCGAGTTCAACTGATAGTATCAAAATCTAATTTTTTTAACAACAAAAGCGCGTCTATCAACGGCGAGACTTATAGGACGTGTAGCAATTCGCGAGCCACTCCTACGCGCACTGAATAAAAGAAGAAGATTAAAGTGAGCGGATTGGACATTACAAGACTGGAGAAGAGTTGTCTACACCGAAGAAATGTTTAATTTTAGATGTCGGATTTTTGTCAGTGATCCGCTGCAGAAAAATGGCACCACCGCGTGTGAAGCATAGTAGCGGTTCTGTTATCGGCTGGGAATGTTTCTGTCTAAATGGTCTTGGTGACATTGTAAAAGTTGACGAAACGTTAAAAAGGGAAGGCTTCGTATTCGGAGATGACGGACCTCGAATACCAATGTCATGCCATCGGATCCGCGATTGGTCGGCGAAATCTTTATATTGGTGCAAGATAACGAGCCAAAGCACGCCTCTAAATTATGTAGGACATATCTCCAATAAGAACATACTGAAGTGTAAACAAAAATTGTTTGGTTGCCGCAATCACCAAATCTTAATCCGATCGAGCCCGTGACCAAACTCTTAGAAAATAAATGTCTCGCACTCCGATTGTGTACCCCCGCGATTAAAGCTAAGTGAGGATATTTCGACGAAAAGTTAGTTTAATAAAAAAAAACAAGAATTCACGATTTACAATAAAGGTTTGTTCGAACTTGAAATTCTGAGCAATTCTAGAATGACAAATTCTGACAACAGTTCGAATCCCACACAGTCCGTAATTCAAATTCCGTCCCGGACAGTTTTAGCAGTTCTTACTGGACTTGAGAAGGGAAATGTACATCCAAATTAACTTTCATGACTAGTTTCTTTTCGAAATTAGGGTATTTCAATAGCTTTTCAGAGTAATTTTTTTAATGAATTAGATTCATATATTTGTAAACCATCATATGTGCTATATTTGTATCATAAGTGGTATTTTAAATATGACAGTATCATAAAATAATTACAAATTGAAAAAGAAAAAAACAATAAAACTCCGAACTGTTTCCGACCTGAGTTCACACTTCGTGAAGCAGCCTCGGCCTTTGTCGGAAGCCAATTTTACACGGTATTGCTGCGATTCTTTTTAACATGATTCACCACATATTAAGTTAAAAGAACAAAAAATAAAATGATAAGAAGCATTAGTAGATGAGATAAATATTGGTAAATCGGTCCCAGTATGGAAATAAGCTACTGCGGGATATCACGTCGAACCTATTCGAGAAACTTTGTACGAATGTTCAGGGTAGATTTCGAACACCTAATTACATTACCGAATTCCACAATAACACGTGATACGTACAACTACAGCAAAAGAAAGCTTATATATAACATTAAGATTTTTAGCTAGCGGAGATTCGTTTATCTGCAGTATCTTTTCCGCGTAACAAACAATATCCCAGGAATGTGCGATGCAATAACTGAAATACTGCATGGATATGTAAAGGTAAGTAAAACATAAATTAAAATTTTAATGTTTCTTTTATGTATTTATTACTTACAAGATTTCTTAAACATAGAACAACTAAACATATTAAAACGGCATAACTACAGTATCGGTTTCATATTTTGCGATATAGCTTTCATTCTCCGGGGCAGTATGCGTTACCGTACTTGATGTTGATGGGGTGCTTTGCTGTTCTTGCTCCAAGCACCCATAACGACCCATGTCTGCGTCAAAAATTATGTTGTTTATGGCTCGTTTCACATATGCCAGAGTGGCAGAATCATATTTCCTTAATTCGTTGGCTACATATTGGCCAAACGAAAAATAAGGGTCTATGGTGACGTCTGCGCTTTTGTGTAAATTGCTAAAAGGTTTCTCAATCACGGGGTCACCTTCACTAGTGCTCGTTGCAATACGTTTCCTTCTTATTATGGTTGGTGATGGCTGCACTGTCATAGTATTCGTGCTGGATGAAGGTTGCACTTGTTCGAGTACTTCAGCAAGTTGAGTGTTTTCAAAATTCTGTTCGGGTGTCTTTATTCGTTCTGCCTGAAATAAGAAATACTGTCAAATGCGGAGGATTTTAGAGAACTACCTGTATAATTTTTTACTAAGTGAAGAAGAATTTCACAGAAGTTTGGGAGCAAATGGAATTTTCCACATCTACGTTATGCTTTAAGCAACTTTTTAAAAGTGGTACAGAATTTCATAATTATAAAAATTTCTTGGATAGTACTATTTGCTAGTGAATGCAAATATCATTTTTTATACGTTGATATTAGGTGCCAGAAGCGAATATCACAATATCACAAATCTGCATAAAAAAGATTAAGAAAATTGGGAACTAAACATCCCCAGCATCCAAACAGCAAGACTATTACAGGTTCCCTATGTGCTAGAAGTGCCATTTATAATACTGGCTAATAAAGGATTTACATTAAATGAATATGCCATGAAACCATTTGGAGGCACTCCCGGAAGAAATTCGCCCAAAAGAATTTTTAACTACCGTCTTTCTAGAGAGTTGAAAACGCCTTCGGTACTCTAAGTGCCATATTTAGCGTTTTGAGAAAACCGATGTATTGCAACCAGAGAAAGCTTCAAAAAATGTTTTAACAAGTGACTATTTATATAATTTTTTATGAAGGTCTGCCAACTGGAGTCAGTTGTACACATATTTGATGCTGAACTGGGTGGGTATATTTCACCCGACAGGTGGAGAAATCATCAAGATATGACTTCAATACTTGATATTAGAAACGTTCTCCGACGAGCAACAAGTGACTCCAAGAATATACGTTTGCACGGTATAATATCGTGGCAGAACAATTATCAGCGAACCAGAGGTAATACTTACGTCACTCAACGTATCCATAGTCTGGCTAGGTACGTCTCGATTAGACAAAAAGTCAAAAGATTTAAATGCAAACCACTTGGAAACGTACACACTTTTTCTTCCTGTAAAGAAAACGTTAAAGTATATAACCTTTTAGGAAAAAAGCTCGTTTGAGTAGCATAAGACCTCATTGTAGTTTATAATTTTGTTCTAACGTTCATATTTATATATGTATTCGCTTTAAAAATAAATAATTATAATATACTGACCTGATGCAGTAACAAGAGTTTTCTTAGTTCTTGATTTTTCTCTTCTGTATGTACCCAACAGCGACCGCATCTTTGTTCTCAGCTCAGCAGCTGGTATATTTAATTTAGTGCTTATTTCTTTCCAAGCATCTTCTCTTGCCGTATTACTATGATACTTTTTCTGTTTCGGATCCCACAATGAGCGATGATCTCTATAGGCGGCGATCAATCTTTTACATTGTTCATTGTCCATTTTAACAAACAAATGCACACGCTGCAAACTGATTATTGCAGAAATTTGTCGCGATGTATCCCTACGGAATCTGTATTTGAACGGACTGAAAATGCTGTCTGTTTATCGTCTGGTATAAAACAAAGCGAAAACAGTGTAACATTTCAAAAATAATTTTTAATAATCACAGTAATTTTCTTATATATAGCATGATCCATTTGAAATTACAACAACCCTGTAAAACTTACATTTCGCATTAAAATGAAACGCATTTTTTGAATACATAGCAGATCAAAATATTCACTTCCAGGCAAAATTTTAAAAATTCATCTAAAAGTTCCAAGGTACAATAAAATTATTTTTGGAACAAAATTTTATTAGCGATTTTTTTATTCAACATCTGACTGCATTACTGAATTTAGGTCCCGAAATAGTTTCAATCAAAATTTCCTGCATTATTTTATAAACCCGCTTCTTACAACATCTACTGACCGATGTAGATCAAAAGTTTGAAAACTTGTTTATTAATAACATAACAATATTCTGAATTCCGTAGCGTGGTCAAATTTTTAATTAAAAACATCGTTAATAAAATCTTACTATTATGGAACTCGAAAAATAATCAGTGTACCTTGAAAATTTAGATAAACCTCTGAAGTTGTGTGTGGGGGTAGACTTTTTGATTTCCTATGTACACAAAAAAAAAGAAGCTGGTTTCATTTCAGTGTGACATATGGGTTCTACATGGGTGCTTTTCCATTTTAAACAAGGGTCACTCTATCAATGTCTAGGTATTATTTTTTTAACTGTGTTTTATTCATGTTTATATAATCCCTTTCGATATCATATTTGATCTCATTCTTAAAAACATATTCCTTTTTAGATCAAGTATTACTACGTATTTCTTATTATACAATACGTCCTTAGTTATAATGTTAAAAAAAATGTTAACGTCAACATTACAACAATATCTCTATAATTTTCTATCACAACTGATTTAAAATCTTTTCTTATTAATTCATGACATCAAATAAATGAGAGGAAGGTAAAAAAAGGTGGATAAAATCAATTAGAAATGTACGCGCTGTCGCAAATAATTCTTAAAACGTCAAAAACCGACTGGTTTTGGGCTAGCCGGAGGTAGCCTCGGTAGTGAGGCAGAAGCCGTCGCGAGGTGAGTTCACACTTTGCGAGGCGCGCCTCGCCAGGTTGATTACCGAAGTATGAACGCAACTTTGAAATAAATTATTTAGTTAGAGTTTACCTTATGCATAGCGTAGTTTTAAATAAAACATATATTATTACTTCAGTATTGTTTCATTTTTATAATATTTATGAAAACTATTACATCTTCATGAAATTGGGAGTGACTTCAACTTTATGGCCTGCCTATGTATATAATAGTAGGAATGGCTTAAAAGACAGAAGTCAATTCAAATTTGTTAGTGATTCACCTAAAAGGAACTTGGTTGAGTTAAATAAACACTTAGTATGAGTAGTTTTAGCATACATCAAACAAAAAACCTGCACATTCCTCTTTCATCAATGAATTTATCTTATCTCAATCACTATACTCAAAATAAGATTTTGGGTATCTTATATCTGTGTTAGTACAGTTGGATACATTCATTAAATTTATACTTTAAACTGTGACAAGCACATTTTGACGCGACCATGTTCACTATAGGTCAGAAATATTTTAATTCATAATGCGCGGTATCTATAAATAATTTCTAAATACCATACATCATATCTGATCTAATGAATATAGGTATATTTATAATTTGCTTTATTTATGTGTATCATTTTATTGTTATGAACGTTGCTTGTAATTACTGATGAGCCTGATTAATGATTAGAATGACATTTAAATATACGAGTTAAATAAATGTGACGTTATAAAGAAATGATTTACAGTATTTTCTAGTTATGTCCACCGGGCAAAATAAATAACGTCTCCCTCCTCGAATGTGCGAATATCGATATAACCTTCTGTATAGCGAACTGTGTACTTCAGGTATTCTCGGTATATGCAAATTTATCTGTGCAGGTAGATGAGTACAATAAATTAGACCTTAATTAAGACTGGTTCATTGCTTTGGTCTGCAATGAATAAATGTGTTAAAGCTAATTTAATATTATTAATTGAAGCCTTCGGTTATCGTTATCCTAATAGTAAAATACTTTGACAAATGAAAATAAAATTTACAATTACTGTCACACTTTATTGTTCAAAACCAAGAAAATTGAAAAACATGACAAAATAAAGTATAGATTCGTATTATAGTTAGAATGTTTTCTTTACTATTGTCATAGTAACCAAATAATACTAGCGCCAAAAACTGCGCGGATGCAATGCCCAAATCCAGGATTTATGTTTAATTATAAATATCTCGTTTACTTTCAATATTAGACATATTCGTAATTATAGAAGAATGTTAGGTATACAGTGGACGTAGAAGAAATATATGTGGTAATATTTAAAATGATGACGTTTGTGATGTTCCAATTTGGCAAAGCTGTTGTTTATTACTAAACACTCAATTTAATCTAATAAAAAAAGATGCTGGAATGTATTTGCGTTCCGGATCTTTTAAAGGAAATTGATATGTCCACATTAGGTGATTGGAGACAAAATTATAAATATCTGGAAATCTGGTAGTAATACACATATGAAACCTATATTACGTTGGTTTTTATTTCTAGACGAAAAAGACGAAGAAACTAAAAAGGCAATAAAATACTGGGTGTTCTACTTAAAACGAGGTAGGTCCTCCACAACTTACCAATTAACCTGTATATCCTAAAATGTTTTTGAAAGATAATGTACCAAGTGTTGTTTTTCCAGAGATTTTGCCGCTTCATTCTTACTCGTTCTCTTAAACTTCCCAAAACCTCAATGTAATAGTGTTGGTTAACTGTTTGAAGAACACCTCGAATATTTAAAAAAAAATCAGCATCACCTTCCACTTCGATTTGATATCATTTTTTTCATGATCATATTGAAAGAACCAAGATGTCTCTGTTGGAGCCCGTGGAAGAGGTCAAAGCAAAAAATGACGAAGGTACTGAACGAGCTGACACTTAATGACCTACCCCATTGCGTTTATACATTGAAGGTGACCAAGAGTTGTAAGATTCTTGCAACAAATCGTTCGTTTATAAATAGCCACACATTGTATATGGACAGCGACTACTAAGTAAGTGAATCAGCAGGTAACAATGAAAAGTCTGCTTGTAAAAAACGAAATCCAAAAATAAACAAAGATCAAGATAGTGCAAGATAATAGTGCGGCGTTCGGAATTACGGGTACTGACGAAAGGGCTAAAGTCATATACAAGCTATAAAAAATGATTTTCTAAGGAAAACTATATCAGCTACAAGAGCAAATAAAATCTATAAGAAATCGCATAAGATGCATCAGACACACATGCGGAATGAGCGAAAGCACACAAGTCAACAAGGTATGAAAACCACGGTTAACATCAAACAGAACTAAAACATGATCAACAACAACGTGGGATAACCTGGTATAAGGAAATATATGGCAAAGGCTAGACCCTCTAAGAAATCAGAAAATTAATACGTAACTCGAAACAGTGGAGACAATTTATTTATAATTGAAAGATTTAAATACCAAATAATCCATGGGGACGACTATGTGTGAGATAATGGTTAAGTTGGGAAAGTTGAAGAAAAAATCCAACATTTTTTTCATAAATTCTTTTATTCCACAGATGTATTACTTTTTTGACGTAATCTACTTACTATATTAATTCTTGGTCTGATGATGTGTTTGTTGGACCTTTACCTCGAAACTTCTCCGATTTAAGTATCCTTACTCTATAAAAAAAAAATGGAAAGAATTTCGAAGCATTTTGTTTCTACCATCTTCATCAGTGACGTAAACGTACATATCTAGATTTTAAAACAGATTAACTTACAATCTGGTTTTTCCTTATTTGATGAATCACGATTAAAACTAATGGACGCAGAAATTCTAAATGCTTAGGTGTGCGGAATCTTTACATTATAAGAATCGTGGGTGACGGAAGTCAACCATAAAGATGATTTACTTATTTGCATTCAAGATACCACAAAATCTTTCTTCTTATGACGTCCAATAGGTTGCTTTATACAAAATATGTGGTACCAGGTTTATTATAACGTATAGTCATGTAGATAAGTTGATCAAGATAGTCTTGCTGGTAATTGCAGAATAGAAGAAATAGTACAAGTAACATGTGTGAGTACATAAAATATAAATGTTTGTATATAAAACATGGCGACGGTCACATACTTGACAATGCCAAGAAAAGTGTAGTACCCCTGGAAAGTCATATTAAATATTTTTATAACGGTCAAAATCTCAGCACAAACAAATGCGAAATCTTCGAAACCGTTTAATTGCATCATTCATTTAGAATAAACGGCGGTAGTTAGTTCTAGTTTATACATAGGAATAGCTGAACCGCGTGCAGTGGCTGACTTCGTAAAAAATAAATTAATCGAGTGCAACTGCTCTGCACTTGAAACTAGGTTTGTAGGTAAACCGAGGAGCGCCCTCTCTCATGTTATCTTTCAAAACTTCAATTGAATTCATAAACAAATATATAACATAATTATTGTGAAAATACAATTTAAATGCCGCGCAGGTTCCTATTTATTCCGTGGTCAACATTAGTCGAGTTTTATTCCATTGACAGAATTAGATTTAAAAAAAACGTTTAGAACTGCGATAGATTCATAGCAGTCGTGCCAATACACAAAAAAATACGGGTGAAGTTAGAAACAATTGTCTGTTACTCTTGCAGCTAATATTCGGTTCTTTATGCACTGATTGGTACTTGTCAGCACTTCGCAGTCGCAAAGATTGTAGTCAACCTTTGTACTTAACCCTACCCGTAGTAATTTATATTAAATGGAAATAATGCAAAAATAGAAATATTATTAGAAATGAAATATTTTGAGCCACTGTGAAATCGTGGCCCTGGTTGTAATGGTACGGCGCCTGACCAAACCAATTACAGTCTAGCCGGTGTACATGCATTATTATATTGTTTTCCGCAACATTATTATATTGTTTTTCGTGTGTGTTGTTCTACAATAATGCGTTTACATCATCGGATTTCAGTTATGCTAGAGCAGGTGTGAAACATCCACTAAAGTAAAGAAATACGAAGAATCTTGTAGTCACATTAATGCTTGCATGGAATTTGCTTTACATGGTAAAATATTCTGATATAACACAGTACTACGACAACATATTATCGATTATAACGAGAAAGTTAGGAAAAGTCGGTGTACCATACGGAGATAGACGACTCGATCAGATACTTAGCAGAAAGACAAAAAAAAAAAACATTTGCAGTAATATTATAATTATAATTCTAAGGCTTGATAAATATGTAACATTCTCCACTCGTAATAAATAACTTTACAGAACAATGCCTTTTAGAAGTTAGTAAAAACTCCAATTCAACCACCATTACTTCGAATAATAACGTTTTTTATGCATGTGGCTGTCTCGCCGTGTAGCATTCAAATACAGCGTTCCGGTGGTTTCCGACTGGCCGGTATATTAAAACGTTTAATATGTTGTATTAAATCTCGAACTGGCTGTTAGACATCACGACGGCAGCCAAAAATCCAAATTTCGTGGTACATTTAGGGAATTAATCGATTTTTCCGCTAATTTGGATCTGACGCTTCGAGAACATTTATATTATGCTAGTGTTTTTAAAGGAACTTGAAATACAATACAAGATAAAATTTAAGATCCTAGACGACGAACCTAAAGATATAACAAATTGGTGTCAGATGGTAGTTTTATTTAAATATATCTTTGATTGTAGAATTTATAGGCACTTTTCGGGATTTAGACGAATTAAGGATGGACGGCGTGGCGTTCAGATATACATTAAAAATAAATATCCCTGTGCATATTGTTTTCACTGCTCTACCTACCAGTGCAGTACGCATGTTCTTTTAAATAATCTGGAAGTAATTCCTGCTTTCGTTCACAGATCATGGTAAGCTAAAGGTATGGTTTTAACATACTTTCGAGGAAGAGACGAATTGCATACATTATTAATAGTAATTAGAACAAAAAAGTAGTGACAAAGAAACGCTTTTATCTAAGAAAAATATCAGCACGGATTATTAGTTAATAATACTTAGAACGTGTATAACTATATATACGAAAGATCAATCAGATGTCGAAACGTCTGTGATCAACAGTGAGGTTGGTAATATAATTCTCATTGTTAAAAACAATCACTAAAAAAGCATGTTTACCATTGCTATATTCAAACCCCGTGATTATACAAAGTAAAAAAGTAGGAAATAAATGGAACCCATCTAAAATTGAAATATAGGACGGTTTCCTGCTGCACTTGAAGGTAAAAAAATGCTTAAACATTATGATGAACAAAGGCACGTGAAATTATTACTTTTTTGCAGCGACTAGACAGACTCGTGTTTTGTCGACTCTCGGGGAAGCCAGTAGGCAACACGAACCCTTTCTTATCAGACGAATATACACGAGTCTGTCTAGTCGCTGCAAAAAAGTAATAATTTCACCTGTCTTTGTCATCTCTAATTATGATATAAAATGAGGAAATAAATTTAGTATAATTTTTTCTGTCCCATATTGCGGTAGACAATCTACTTTCTTGTGGAAAACAATGAGTTTTGATTAATTTTATTTATTATTATTATTTATTATTTATAGTAAATAGATAATCATATTTAAATTTAAATAAACGTAATTCCCATTTCGTGCGTTTAATCTGAACATACCTAAAAGTTACTGACCATAGTATGATGCAGTAGTTTAGATTTATTAATTATAATTATTAATTTATATGATAAAAAAAAAACAACTACATCGTTTCATCCTGCCTGGCTGAAGTAACCGCCATGTATATGTTTCTACAGAAGGATGTGCATGAGGTATTAGCATCATTTATTACATCCGTTTGACAAAAAAAATTATTGTTGCACTGATGTTAGTAACTGTGTTATGTATAGCACACGAGTTTTGGATTTTCTAAATATATTTTATATCTATTCTTTATTGGAGGGAAGCTGAGATGATGGTACGTAACAGAAATGAATGAAGAGTACTGAACTCCCGACACCTCTACGCCTTTAGGTGGACGAGTTGGGATTAAGTAAGTAATTTTATTTTTTCTTGTCATTATACACTATTTTACTTATAGCGATGTTGTAGAAATTTAAACCAAACAAGTATTGTAAAAATTGCCTCAAAGACTATCTAAACGCCTTACAAATACGTAATATACTTTTCTTTATATATGGGGGATAATCAATAGGAAAAACAAGCTTGTATTTTAAATTCTAATAATTTCTTTTGCAAATTTGCTGTGTAAACCAATGTATTCCTTTAGAACTTTTATAAATAAAATAATTATAAATTGATTACTATAAATTCATTAAAAATTGCTATAAATATTGTCCCTATGTGTCCCTACATTTTATAGAAAATACAAATGTATCGATATTTCCTACATTTTCCTTTCGGTGCTAAATTAGTCATATGAGCTAATGGTACACTGAAAAAATGAATTAGTTGACTTCGTTTTGTTAAAGAATAAAAAAAAATATCCTATTAACTAGTAAATTTAGTACAACAGTGAACTACGTTTCTCAAATTCGAATCTATTTATCAATATAATAAATACCCGTTTATTACTTACTGGGTGAGAAGCCAAACAAACTTTAGGGATTGTTCATTAGACATTAATAAATGGATTCTTAATATCAATAAATCAATTTATTGTGTGTAACGTATATGCGACACTATGTGTTTATCCATCTGAACATTTATTAAAATGATAAACTCTTTGGTCGGACCAATTTTGATAAAAAAATTATTCATTAACGTAGTTTTTCGTTTATAACAAATAAAATAATAATCTATCAAATGATTTATCGAAATCTTTAAAACTTGTATATCGTGTAAAAATCAATACTACAATCGTAGTATGTGTGTAAATAGCTTCTTAGGACTACAAAAATTTTACATTTATAAGAATTTAGGTCAAAGCTATTCATCTCGCACACTCCAGCATCTGTTCATTGCAGTCTTTAGTGGAAGTTACACTAAAAAAGAATCTAACTAGCATCTGAAAATATAAAAAATTCAACTTCAATTACCTTGTGCATCGTTATCAAACGTAAGGGATGAGCAGTGGTTAAAATATGAAAACTTCAAATAAAACAGTTTTTTGATTTAGATCTTTCGTTCAGTCTCCAAATAATTGATGTCTGCTGAACAAAGGTTGTTTGGGACACTTAACCAGCAGTGCGAACACATGTCATATTAGAAACTATCGGCTTACTTTATTATAACCGTTGTTGGTGCATTCAGTCCAAGCGTTACTTTCAACACGTTCGGCATGTGTTATAGTTGAAAAAAAAATAGAAGCAATTAGTAATAATTAAAAAATCACTATGTTGACAAGCATAAATAAAGTTAATACACATTTATGACATGACATCGACACACGTTTTTTTATTTTTGGTGGTGACGGTCCAACGGGATGTATAAATTTTTAAAGCTTGCCATAAGCTCTGCGCCTCTTAGTGTGTAAAGTGTTCGATGGCCTTGTTACTGTTCGCTATGCGCTTTACCCTTTACTCGCCGTAAAAAGTGACTCGAGAGTGTATCGGACCTGAGAAAATTTTCTCCTAGCGGGACTCGAACACACAGCGCTTAACTCTGCTCAGTCAAGCGCAGGTCCTCTTACAACTGGACCATCGAGGTGTGAAATAATAAAAAAAATAATAATGATAATAATAATAACAATAAACAAGCAGTAAATATATAATCCACACATTTATGTAAATTGTTTAAAAATGTTAATCCGGACAATTTTATTCCATTATTTGTTTCATAATATGCCCCGTTTTTTTTTTTCAAAATGCGTAAATATATTCTTATCAATCCGTCTCACGTACATAAAGCATAAACATATTTTATCATCAATTTCAAGGAATTAATTTGCTTAAAATACCCGGAGAGAAAAATATGAGATTATCTCTACGCACTTAATTCGTATTTGTTTGAAAAAAATGAATACTTTAAAGTAAATGCTAATTTGTTCGAAATATTATATAGGAATGGGACATTTGATTCGACGAATCAAAAAATAATAAATACAACGAAAAGCAGTCAACTACTAATGGGCATAGCGATCGTTTTTCTGAATGAGATCAAGAATCTCGCCGAGATTATCAACTCATTTTTATAGTAGTGCAATCTTTTATAAACAGCGTAAACGTTATCTTTTTTGAGTTAAATCAGAATGTAACGTTGGCCATTTCAAAGCTTGAATTCCCCTTTGCATGGGACAAAGAAAACCATTATTTGCCATATGTTCGTCAAATCATTCGCCTACTTCCAATATTTAGTGATTCGCGGTCAAAACTGTTTTTTTCTTTATTTTTAGTGGGATAATTGTTAAACTTTGCCACAAAACTCATTTTCGATTTATTATTCTGCTAGCTGCGCTGCCTCTACGGTGTTTCTCATAATTTCCTGGGTTTTATAAAATTACGCACAATAAATTTACATCCATTCATTTTTCTGACAATTACCGGCCGAAAAAAAAATTTCTTGGCATAGCCAGCAAATTTTATGAATAATAAAAATGAAAACAAAGGTTAAAGGCAAGTACATTAAATCTATCTTTCTGAAGATGCAGTTATTCTGGCGATTTAAAATAGCCAAATTAAGAATATCTTTATAATATTTAATTCTTTGTAAAAATCATTTGTTAAAATGGAACGTGAAGTTTTCTTTTGCCCTCATATTATATCAACGTACACAAATATACCGATAATTTTTCTTCAAAATTAACAATAATATTTGAAATATCTCTTTCTACTTCACTGCATTGCCAACAACCACCCGTATGCTTCAATAATTAAACATATTTAGTGTATCCAATGATAACAAAAATATCTAATTTTATGGAGTAAATTAATTAATTAATTATTAACGTCATTAAAAGTATTGTAGTGCAACAAAACTCAATTTAGTTTAGTAATTTTATTATATAATATTAATTAATTAATCAAGTTAAAATTAGTTACATCTGAAGTTGTACACTTAATCTCTAGTACACCCATCCACGAAAGCTATTTAACGACTTCTGAATTTTGTTATGAATCTTACGACATTGATATAGGTTGATTTTCTATTAAAAAATATTATATTTCATGACCTATCAGAATTTTTTTTTGTATTCAAGGCGCATATATGATTTGTATTTACCTTGTTTCATTTACATGTTTCTTGATTTGACGGCGTCGCTATTAAAATGAAACTAATTTCTCAACAAGCTGTTTGAGTGCAATGAACTACGAACTTGTGTTCTATTTTAATACACTGAACGTGTGAAGCCATTTTTCCTATAAGAAGCACAATTGTAAAAAGTTGAAAATCGAATTTATTGTATATTTATAATATACAAAAAAAAAAACAGAGACGGATTTAAAAATTTCATACGTATTCAATTTGGTTAAATTCAAATGATCTGTATAAGATTAGCAACAATGCCAAACACTTCGGTTATTTCTCGTGCGTGTTGTAACTAAACGAATAAAGTGGACTGTGGAGATAGTGGTACATCCTATCTATTGAGATATTTTGTAAAGAAGATTGAAGAAATAAACTACCTACCAATCATGGTAGTTTAAATTTGAAGAACCTAGAAGTGTTTTAATTAAACAAATGAAAACACTATTAGAACAAGTGCCGAAGTACGTTCCAAAATCTTATTAAAGAAAACAAAATGCTATCAATGTCTGATATTCATTAATGGTAAAAAGATTAAATTTCTACCGTTCTTATAAATGCAATATGAACACTTTTATTTCACTTATATTATAAATGTGTCTCGTAATAAATTAAAGAAATGCATTAAGTAATAATTATTTCTGGTGTTGCGCGTTATTGGCTGAAATAACTAAAAAATTTAAAAATTGTACTAATATTTTAATAATTGAAACAAAGACAGTTAAGGATAGGAAACAATAAATTAGTATTCTACCTCAAAGAAAGCACTAATTATAGAATTTACAACAATAATGTAAAATATTTGCAACAAATACGAAACAAAATAGTAACATTATTGAATATTAATTTACAAAGTCATCTGCGATGAGTTGATAAACAACAATTTACAACCAGTTACATATCCATCTTTACGCAACAAACAATTAAAAAAGTATAAAATTGCGATAAACGCCGATATTACATTTTTAAAATTAAGAAGCGGGGGGGAGAGAGAGCGACCTGAACGGCAGGGATAATAAATTTAAAGAGTGTATGTACTCAAATAAAGAAAAATCGATAGCAATGAATTCCTTCCCCTCCTTTCCTACTCTTCGCCGAACCGGCAATTCAACCATCTTAAGAACAGGACAAACGGACAAATGCTACAATTTTATCGGCGCAAGTCTTCGGGCCGAAAAAAACTACCATAGGGAGAATGTCGGATGCTTTAACCGTTTTGCTTTAAATTAAGCATAATTACTATTAAGAAACGGTTGTATAAATAACAATGAATTCGTAGAATAGCAATATGTAGATGTCCTATATTTTTACGTTGGGATTATCTAGGTGTCTTTTCTAATTTAAAGTTGAAATAGAAAAAATTCTGAGATTACTCGTTCTTAGTTATTGCATATGCAAATAAAACAAAGATTCAAGGCGTTTTTTTTTTTTAAGTTTTTAAACAATTCGTTTTGGTTTCTTTCGGATTTATGTCCAACAGAGACAATTTGTATAAGTTAGGCGCTATAAACTTTTGCATAAATCATAATACTCGAATATACACAAGGTAGTAATCAAATGCGTACGTTGGCTTTCAAATTATTATAAAAGAGATTGAAATTCTACCGAAAAAGAAAGCGAAAATTTCTTGTTAATTTTCAATAGAAAATGAGTTGTATATTCTACTTACGTATGTGAAAGGTATGCGTTGTTAGTCCACAGAGGCATCGACGAGAGACGAGGCCCAGGTAACCAACAATTGAGTATACCCGAAGACACACTCACAAAAATGTAACACACAGAGAGAAAAACTAATTAACTGGATTTCTTTGCGATTTGCGTAGAATACGGGCAGATGCACGTGTCCTACCTAACCGTGTATCGTTTCCCGCACCAACGGTGGATTATTTATTTATTATTTGCACCGTTTTACGCCGCAAAATACACGATTTTCTGGTATTTAAGAGGCAAGAGCGCTTCGCCGTCACAAGATGGCCGGACCTAGGCTTGGTGTCAGTCCGATTGCTTGCCAACCCCCTTCCCGCTGTGCACGGAACCCCCCGTAAACGTCCAAAGGCTTTCATTCTCGCTTCTCTGCCTCTCTTCGTCACACATTGTATACGTGCAGTTACATCGCAGTTAGATGCACACTGGAAAAATTACACTGATTACTCATTTTTTTTTATTGTATATGCGACCGGGAGCATCCACTTGATCTCCGCTTACAAATATCGGGTGTGCGATTTTACGCATATTTTTTTTTTAATTTGTGATGAACGTCGATAATATGCCAAGAAAATCGAAAACATCGAAATTTACGGCGTCTAGAATCCCGCGTATTATATAAATACTTGACAACAATCGTGTGATTAATACAATTACCTAATAACATCACCCGATCTCGATGAGTGTTTACCGCATTTCTGCTTGATTTAACTTACATACGCATTTTTACAAGTAAGTGTTTAGTTTTCTATTTTTTTATTTTCCTTAAGCCACTGTTTTCTTTTTAATTATTGTCACTATTGCTGTGCTTATCGTAGATGTAGCGATACCTACGATTCGGTACGCGTTATATATTTTTATATGTACACAAGCGTATCACCGCAGATATCGAAAACATTGCGTTTATTATAAATAAATATGAGAGATTCTCTGAAGCTTATCGGTAAAACGTTTAACCGGTTAAGGAAACTGATATAACCTAACTAGAGTGATGTGGAGCGTTTTGTTTTATTTTAATTAGGATTGATACGGTACTGTGTATGTAAATAGATTCATTAACCTAGGCTAACGTGAATAGTTTATTTCGCCTACGATAGGGCTCGAGCGCGTATCTATTATTCATCGAAGGTTTAATTTATTTAAAAAAATCCATATACATATTTAATGAAGCATTAATAAATTAATTTATTTTAATATAATCGTGGTAACAAATTAAAATAAATAATGGAAGAAATACTTCGATAGAGAGAACCATTTAAGAAATGAATAAATTTAAATAGATTTTTAGTGTTCTCACTAATTTTCGTGCGAAATCATAGTATGGGCCATTTTTGTCTGCACGCCAGGACAGTACTAAGTTTCATATATGAATACATATTATATTACTGTATTACTCACTATGGTTTAACGCAAGTATATTTGGGGGAAGAGTAATGTTAATTTAATTATTTAATTATAAATATTACATATAACCCACTTATCTTATCCACGTAGCACAAATAGAATAAGGTTGCTGAAAAATTTGCAGCATTAGGCATGTCTCGCTGAACTACGTTCGTCATGATGAAAAAATGTTCTTCTATTTTAAGAATTACCGTTTCGACATTTACGGGTAATTAAAATAACTTTTATAAATAGATAATGGATCAGACGTACCAATTTGTATTAATTCAGTTAATCCGGTAAATTCAGACCCTTTGTTCATAACTTCCTCAACATTTTTCCATAAAACATCACTCCTAGTACATAGCAATGCGTGTACACCGTTCACAATTTGCATTAGCTTCACAAATAACAACGTGGTATTTTGACATTTTTCTATCGCATCAAATAAACCGGCATAATTATCGTAAATATTTATTAAATCTACTTCAGGGGAAGTATCTCGAAATTTTATTTGGCTTTCCTTAATAGCTGCAACTTTGTTGGGATTGAATTGTAAAACCACAGATTTTATTTGTTCGAAAAATTTTGAATAATAAAAAGCTATCTTCAACCATGATCCCCAACGTGTGAGAATGTTCGGGAATACCGGGGCACCGTCTGTAAAGTTCTCAAATTCGTTTGGGAGGTTTCAAAAACACTTTCTTAGTATTTGAAATTAATGCTTCCATCTTCGGATAACATTTGCACATCGTTTGTGCCACAAGATCTAAAGCATAAGCTTTACACGTCACATGTAAGAGTTGTTTCCACTCTTGTTTTAGCGAACGATCCACGCAACGCACTAGCACACATATGTAATCTTCTATTTGCTATTAAGATTGGAAAATTCGGTTGCAGAGGTTCCAATGTACGTACCATAACATGTACAATAACATTTTTTGATCTACCGTTTCGTTCACACTTAACCTAAGCCGTTTGTCTTTAACTATAGCTTTGATTTTTTTTTTCATTATCTTCGCGCACAAACGGTAGATACCAGCGTAACGTTTCGATTTGTGTGCTGTATACTATTGACAAGTTTTGTGCAGTCGTATTTGTGCCAGCAGAATAACGTACAGTTTATCGCAAACTTTACACACTATTTTAGTACCATCGTAATATCAATCTGGAAATTCACCGATGCGATATTCGCCTTTTGCGCTTCTGTACGTTTGACGTACTCTGAATTATACAAACGACGTTTGACTAACTCGCGCGGAGACCCAAAATGAACTAACACAAAACGTGACTGCTTCGCTTTCTGCGTCGCGAGTGATGTCTGCGTACTGGATACGGTCCCGACATACGAACACACTCCCCACTCCAGCCACAACGTTATAAAAAGTATAACGTGTTTATTTATTAGAGATCAACTATTATACATATCTACATAATATAAAGGAATTTTGTAATATTGGATAGATTCAATGTTATTTCATATTGGAAATTAATTCTTAGTGCAATAACCGTTCATTTAAATGGTTTTTGAAAATAGTACAAAATCAAATGATAATTCTGATCACAAAATCTAAGCTTCCAAAGTGGTAGTTCTCCGTTAGAATTTAAATTTGCCGTTGTTATTCCTTTGCATAAAAAAGAAAATGTAAAAATGTTGTGGAATGGAGCAGTTTGGCGCGTAGTGCGGCGGACTATTAGTTTTCCTCAAACAGGCCGATTTTGAACAACAGCAAAACTAAAACGATTGTATTTCCTGAAAGAGATACTCACACACTAAACAATAAACAAGAATCAAATCATAAACTTGGGACTATTCCTAGAACCAAAGCTTGGCTGGGAAGCGACATATATATATAGCAAAATTGTTAAAAGCAGCGTATTTTTTACTTTTTCACATTGTAATGTCCTATGGGATTTTGTTATGAAGATATACCTTTTCAAGTCTAAGAATTTTTAGAATGCAGAAGAAAATAGAGCGCATCCCCAGTAATCTCTCCCTTCGTTCCAATTGCCGTGAAGCACTTTTAAAATTAAAGAATTTAATTCTTCCATGTCAGAATATTTGACAATGACTTATGGGCGTTAACAAACACAAATCTTTTCATACAAATATTGCATTTCATTGTTATAATACCAGAAATAAAAAGTGATTTAAGTATTAAACATATTCGTCTTAGTACCATAAAAAATATGTCTTACCATAAAGTTATAAAACTTTACAATATTCCCCCATAAGATTGTTTGAACGTTCTATTGAAAAGATCTTATTAGACTAGACGATTATTTTGAATACTTTGAGGAGATGCACCTCCGCATTATGTGTTCACGCTGAACATTTACCATATGCTTAAATTTGTTATTTACTGTGGTCGTATCGTTTTCTTCTTTGACCTGTGTAAATACCTTTTGCATGTAAACACCAATAAAGTATTATTATTACGTATAATCTTAGATTTTAGAGATTTTAGAGAGAGAATGATAAAAAATAAGCTCCACGCGTTTTTCCATTCTATGCAGGCGGTCAAAAAAAAAATAACATTGAACCAACAACAAAATATATATCTCACATTATACAATTACAATCCTACAATTATAACAAACTTTTAATCCCTTCCAATGTTCGAGTAGCTCATCAAAATTATAACAATTTAGAATTTGTATTTTTCAAACTAAAAGACAAAATATCTAAAATTAAACAAATCCAATATAACAAAAAAAATGTATATATATAATGCTAAGATAGCTTAGCTTCCTCATTGTATTGATGGAATAATTCACGGCAAACGCAATAAAAGGAGAGAGAAAAAATACACTAACACACGGACATGTTTCTGCCTACCCGGCGTCATCAGCGTGGTTTCGAGAGTATTTTTCATATCTCTAGAGATTTTTCATATCTTTCGAAATTTTTCATATCTCTAGAGATATGAAAAATACTCTCGAAACCACGCTGATGACGCCAGGTAGGCAGAAACATGTGTGTTAGTGTATTTTTTTTCTCTCTTCTTTTATTGCGTTTGCCGTGAATTATTCCATCAATACCGCGAGGAAGCTAAGCTATCTTAGCATTATATTTTTTGCTTATTGTTTCTAGGCATTTTCTGATGTGTTCTGTTTAAATCCAATATAGTTCATAAAAAAAATCCATGTAATAACTGTACGACGGTGTCTACATTCACAGACATTGCAACTTTTAAATGATAGAATAAGAGGTCATAGACACCAAAACAACATGACAGCTTAAGAAAACATATAATAATAAACGTCGGACACACATTTAATTTTTACAATGTATATATACTCAATAAATCAAGATGTATACTAGAAAAGATTCAAATTAACAAAACACAAAATAGAAAAACTGAAATCCAACGATTATCTAAAATTTATTACCTCACTTCTTCAAAGTAAGGTATGTTTTCTCGGTACTTCCAACATTAGTATATGCTTAGGAACCGTCAGTGTTCACATGGATAATAGATTTAGGAACCGTCTTACTTGGGAGTCGAGATTATCCTGTTTGCCTTTTTGCTAGATGGCGAACAGTTGATAATCTTCACAAAATATTTAATCGAACATCGTAACCAGTAAACAATTATGTTTAATCTTTTAATTTGCTTGTACTGTGAAATGATTTATTATAAGTAATATAATACAATTTTTTAATAGAATAAATATTTTTACGTTATAGATTAAAGAAAACGAAACAAAACACAAAAAATATACGCATTTTGTAAAAGACAATAAAACTAATTGTCGTGAAACGTTAACATGATTTAATTTTTATACATGTCGAATTTGAATCTTTAAGAAATTATTAAAAAAGAAAACTGCTACAATTAAGATTTAACATGAAACAAATAAACGTTCATCGCTGTTGTTCTGAAAATTTTCAAAATCAAAACTGAATATTTCTTTATAATGAATAAATACATAACTATTCGACTCTAAGTACTGTTAACCGGGGTGAAGTTAATCAAAGAATTAGGATTATATTTTAATGCAATTAAAAATACATATAGCTTGGTTGATGTTTATGCTGTTGATCGGTAACTGGATCTTTTTTTTAATTATTGGTTCAACTTGTGGTGAAATCAATCACCCATATTTCAGAACACATCAGAAAATGCCTAGAAACAATAACCAACAAATAATGCTAAGATAGCTTAGCTTCCTCATGGTATTGATGGAATAATTCATGGCAAACGCAATAAGAAGAGAGAGAAAAAAACACACGGACATGTTTCTGCCTACCCGGCGTCATCAGCGTGGTTTCGAGAGTATTTTTCATATCTCATCATAGAGATATGAAAAATACCCATATTTCGTTTAAATTGGTTTAGGACGAAGTCAACCAATCAGAAATAAAAAATTGTTTATATTCAAAAATTATAGCAACCTTTGTGGAAAGATGTTGCAATAAAATGCGCGTTAATAAGAAGCAAACATTTATTCTTCAAACGTGTTTTGAACATTCCTTTCAGAAACGCTTTCAGATTGAAATCGCGTCTATATACCAACGTTTCGCTCTCTATCGCACGGAGCTTCTTCTGGCTTGCATCATATTAAACCTTCTTAACAACCAACTGTTGGACATGATTGGTAGCTCATCATGTCCAACAGTTCAATTTTCTTTAGGTATTTTCGTGGCATCTATAAAGAAAAATAAAATAGCTTAGAGTAGGTACGATATTTGCTACTGGTAGGCAAAAGAACTATTGTCTGTTATTGTGTGTATTACTGACATAGTTCAACGAGTAACTTAAGGTGTGAATTTGCGAAAATTTTTAAAAGTATCCGTTGTATCTTCTATTGTTGTATTATTATAATTTATGGTTCTTAACACAGTAAGAACAAGTGAAAGTGTTTGGTTACTAAAATGATGCATTCAGATGCAGATTGATTCCTAGATTCTGAAAACATAAAAATAATACAAGGGTTCCATTTAAAAAACCAAACTTGGAATCATTTCCGGTAAACTGGTACAGTTAATTGTTTTCTGATACGTGATCCTGAACTACTGCAAAAAAATCATTTGTTTCGTCCTTGTATCTTTAGAAATAAAAAAGTTGCCCATAGAACGGAGTTCAAAGTGAAAATCTTTCAAACCAATGGAATTAGACAACATACAATCTGCCCTTGTAGCGGACCTTTAGAATATCTCTAATTTTGCGGATGCCCTCCATCTCAAAATAAATCCATCAAAACTACAACTAACGCTTTGGTCCGAAGCATTCACGAAATGTAATCGCAGACTCTGTAGAGGATGAGCTAATTTCATCATCTGATCAGATGGAAAGCTCTGATCCGACACTTCGCTTTGAACATAATACAGTGCATATGGTTATCGCATTGACGTCGATCTACATTCATCGACATGGCTACCAAATCTGTATTATGCAACTCGCTTGTATTGTCTCACTTCCATTATTGTTACGTAATTTATTCTAGCTGCATAACACGAGAAAATATCAACAGAATACAGCGACTACAAAATTCATGCATTAGATTAATCCATGGCATTCGCGGTAGACGTAGCATTCCTCAAGCAATCCGCTCCTCGACGTTCAATATGAGTAAACAACGGCTCTCTCATGCCTCATTATTCTTTACGAATATAATAAAACAAAGAAAACCTCTTTAAGTAAAGTTCCGTTTTGAGTAGCACTCACTCCATGTTCGTTACAAAGATAAGCTATCAATACCTGGACATAAAAAGGAACTATTTAAACGAAACTTCTCGTACAACATCGCAGAAACTCTTAATAAATAGGTGCTACCTATCACCACTTTAAATACTCCACTTAGAGTTATACGAATCAGACTCCGCTAACCATTGCTCTCCACGTCTTTAGAATTCTTTTCTCTTTCTTCTGCGACCTATTCCTTATCCCAACGTTGTACCCTATTTCACGTTATTACACGCACAAAATTTACCCTCTGTATCGTATACTCTTCTGTTCTTTATGCCCATGTTATACACCTTTTACTTTTTTTTAATCACTTTTCTTATAATTGTAAGTTAATTTAAGATCAGGCTAAGGGAACAACGCCTTCTGTTACCACAGGCTAAGGCGATTTAGTATTTTTGGCAATGTTGTTTTTCATAATGTAAATTTGTTTGAAATTGTATTATATTGTACATATGACAATAAATTATATTATTATTATTATTTAAGATTTTTCGAAATCAACTATTTCTTTAACGGCCGATATCTTAATTTTATTCTATCGAATATTTCTTGAAGTTTTCAGCATCGATTTGTTATATCAACTAGATTCTGACAAAATGATCATCAATATCTAATAAAGAAAATCTTCTAGAATTTTTTATAAACATTTTCCTATACCTCAAACGCGTTCATTAAGTAAATTAAATATGTAGCTATGTAAAGTGAGAGCTTAGCACTCTTATTTTGTATTTAATTAATAGATAGCGAATATTGCGTGTGGTAATTTTGTAGTAGAGTATAATCATTACGAAAACGGATACAAGTTTCTTTGTACCAAATTTTGTGTATTTCACATTTACATTTTTTCATATGAAATTATCAATAATGAATTTATTATGCTTTTCAAAGCAGTGTTTTTATTGCAAAATTTGAAAACATTACAACATTTTTCCATAGACTTTTACGACTAGTATCAGTGCTGATACAATTATCTAGTAATACTAGGAAATATGTGGGAATGTGAAATCTGCTGCTGCCATAAATGTGAAATATACCTTTTTAGGAAAGCAGACGAATTATATCTGCTTATTTTTTAAATATTTTTCGGTATCATATTATGAATGTACTTAACTTAATATAATAATAATAATAACGTAAAAAACAACATGAGAATCAGTTATTAAAACATCACTTTACTTATGTTTAGTGATCTTTTGTCTTTCACTTATTATCTCTTTATCTTGATAAATTGCAGCGTGATTAATCAGAGGACATTGTCACGCATCTGACGCAAAAACCACTGACAACAATCAGGTAGTAATTGATGGTGTAAAGTGTAAGGATATAAGCTTTGCGCACAATGAAACTTGTGTAGAAATCAACTAACATGCCTTATATCAAAACTGTATTCGCCGTGGAAGCTCTAAAAAAAAGTATCCATATTACTGACTTGCTCCTTATGATAGCAACCCCTGCTTCCTTAAAAAACAGAATATAAGTCCTATTATAAGTAATTTCAACGTCTAATAACAATAATAATCCATGCCTTTACGTCCCCCAACAGCTTTCGCCAATTACAGGGGGCATCAGTCGCCATGAGTTATTATTACGCCTGCGCCCGTAGGGCGTCTTAAGATGTTTACTCTCCGCACTCGAAAAATTTAAAGCAAGGAAAACTACGGAAAACCTTACTTTGAGAGTGAATAGCCCGGGATTCGAACCCGGTACCTCGAGAGATTGCTAGCACAGCGCGCTACGCACTACGCCACCAAATCAACAAAATAAAAACACAACAGAAACTCTACAAAAATGTAACTTATCTCAAACTTTTCGAAGATTTGAGCGTTTTGCAACTGTTTCAATTTTGTTTTTGGTATCCCGGTCGTATGTATATGTGTATGTAATGGTAATACCAAAAGGTTTCAGCGATTTTCGAAAGTCAGTGTGTTCAATGAAAACAGTTTGTGGAATTTTTCTTCCTCATAAACTTCTTTTGTGATACAATTCGTTACATTTTTAACAATTTTTCATATCACTTTCTACATTAGAAATGAATATACAGCTATGTGAATATGTATTAGACACCCCCAATTTTTCTTCGGATGTATAAAAATAAATTATATATCAATAAAACGACAAAGTAGATATACCATACAGGATATTTTATTAATATTTTCAATATTTTATTGGTCCACCAGCTGCTTTTATTAGAGATCTTACACGTCTTGGCATACTACTAATTAATTTTTGGCATACATCGCTGGAAAGAGAGATCCATTCGTTGAGGATTTGTTGGCGAAGGTGCTCTTTTGACCCACACTGATGTTTTTCTTCAGAATATACCATAAATTTTCTATTGGCGATAAGTCCAGGTCTGTGTCGGCCAGTCTCACAGTCGCACCCCGTTTTCCGTGAACCATTGCATTGTCGTCCTTGCACGGTGACAAGCAGCGTTATCTTGTTGATAAAAATATTCAACATTCTCATCTTCAAACAATCTTAGTACGGATGGCTCCAGGACCTCCTGTCGCATATCGGTGTAGCGGTTGCTATTCATGCGCCCTTCGCAAAGAAAGATTTGGCCAATGCCTGATGCCGACATGCATCCCCATACCATGATGCTACCGCCACCATGTTTTACCGTTGGTACGCTGCATTGCGGGAGATATTTTTCTCCGGGTCTTCGCCGTACAAATTGGGCCCCCGGTCGTCCGAAAAGCTGCAATAAAAGAAGAAAATACAGCGAACATGATTAAATGACATTTATGAAATACGTTATGTAAATTACGTTTGATGTAATAAACAACTATAAAGGAACATAAAAGAAGCATACTTCGATGTTAGATTTGTCAGAAAAGATTACACGCGACCATTCTTCCTCTGTCCAATGCGCGTACTTCTTGGCCCATTCCAAACGTTTTTCTCGATGCGTTGGAGTTAAGTACGGCTTCTTTCGCGCTATACGCCCATGTAAATTAGCTGCCTTCAGTCGCCTTCTTACCGCACTTGGGGTCAGAGAAACCCCATGTCGCGTCCACAGCTCACTATTTAATTCTTTGCACGATTTTCGTCGGTCCTGCCATTCCTTCTAAAAGGTGATCTGTTCTTGCCGTGGTTCGCCGTTTTCTTCCTGGTCCTAGGTCTATTTTTATAACCCCCGGTTTCTTTATAACGTTTAAGAGTGGTCTGAACCGCACATCGTGAACACTTCATTTTTTTTAATTGCACTTTGCGTTAAGCCTCGCGTACTAATTAATACAATTTGGCCGCGTTCTGCCATGGTTAGTTCGCGGTTTTTAGGCATAATTGCAAACGTTATCGAATGGTCTACTACTCAGTAACTTACCTAGATGTAATCTAGCGAGGTACTGACGATTTATATGCGTTTTACTTCAATACGCTCTAAGAAACTAATAATAAAAATACAATATTTGCTCTGCAATGAGTAACTATTTTATTGCTGTGATAAATCTTCTCCAAAATATTCGATTAAACAAACACCCATCAGAAAACGAAACAGTGCACACCAGCGTAGAAAACCCGATCATCGAAATACCTTACACGGAAAATAGTATAAACACGTTCAAAAACCAAGTAATAATATCCTTAGTTCAAAAACAAAATTAAAAGATAAAAATTGAAAGAACAAAAGTATTCGACAACAATCGTTTCTATTTTAAAATATTAAATCACGACATTTATAACAATTTTGCAAAAATTATAAAGGAATTCTTTGAGCCGAAGAAACATTATTGCATACATTTTACTCATAAACAACTAGAAATTCCGTTTGTGAACGTTGTACAAAATCTTTTCAAAAATAAAGCCTTCAGCTTAACCATCTGCAACCACCTACTCACTGACGTATTTGACGAAGAAGAACGAAAACTCAAACTAAAACTCTATAAAAACGAGACAAAAACCTGTCATCGTGAAATTCAAGAAAATTTAAAAGCTATTAAACAGTCCTACTATTGGCCTAGTATGAACAAGGACGTAAGAGATTACGTAAATATGTGTCGTGTGTGTCAAAAATTTAAGTACGAACGCCACCCAAATAAACTCGTTTTCAAACCAACTCCTACTGGATACGAACCCTTCGATCATCTGTATCTAGATTCATGTAAATATTCAGGGTCAATGTTTTATTACAATAGTAGATAGTTTTTCAAAATTCGGACAAGCCTATGCAGTTCAAAGCTTGAATTCAATAAAAACGGCTAACAAAATCTTACAATTTATAAGCCACGCTGGTATTCCACGCAAAATAACTTGTGATAATGGAGTCGAATTTAAAAATGAAGTTATACAGGAACTTTGTAAAACCCATGAGATCGAACTACACTATACTACCATTTATAACCCCAATAGCAATAGCCCAGTAGAGCGATTTCACTCTTCTATAAGTGAAAGCCTCAGAATTCTGCAACAACAAAAGAAACGGGAAACAGTCGCAAATATTATGACTTATGCAATATTGAGTTATAATAATAGTGTTCACAGCGTTACGAATTATACGCCCTTCCAAATTATACGCGGAAAGTTCGACTACGAAAATCCGTCTGAATTAATCGAACAAAGTAAAATAACGCGATATATACATGACCATTCAGAAAATATAAAGATCTTAAGCGGATCTATATACGATAAATTGATCGATAAACAAAATAAACATTTAGAAACGATAATTTTGAAGCGAAGTAATCCGGAAATCAATTTAGGCCAGCCCCTATTTAGGAAGCAGACTCGTTTTCCTAACTTCAAAAAATGCACTTAACCATACATTCCTGTTACTAACACTTTACTAATCGACGACAATAAAATTAAAACTGATTCAAAAATCTATCACCAGATGTTGCTGAAACCACAACGTTTCATCACAGGGCAACAGCACGAGGAACCTCACTCACGTCAATGTAGTTCAGGCGATCCTAATTAACCTGGCCCATCCAACCTTACAAAATATTGAGGTAACAAATATAAAAAACTCAATTCTCCCTATTTTACTTGGCGAAACTAAAATAATTAGATCTAAGCATACCTTCTTGTACTATATCAACGTAATACTCCCTGAGGAAACTGCCTATGATATTAAAACTAAATTAGCCATGTTAAAAGAAAAATAAATAGCATTGAAATGACTCATTGCAGTCTAATAATACTGAGTAAAATCAATAATGCACTTTTATTAATTGAGGATGTACTAAACAAACTAAAAGATTTTACCCACAAGGAACGTAGTAAACGAGGAATAATCAATGGTATAGGAACAGTTTCAAAATGGTTATTCGGTACCCTAGATGCCAACGATGAACATAATATCAACACTCAACTAGAACTACTAACAAAAAACGATGATGAAATGCGTAGGAAGGTGCGTGTTCAACAAACTGTTTTAAAAGAATTAACGAAAGTATACTACGACAACTTTCAAATGTTAAAAGACAATCAGAATATTCATATATATATCAGGTAGATCGATTATCAGAGGAAATTAAACTAATTAACAAACTAGATCAGGCTTTTTCATTTTCCAACGTAATCGATAATTTACTAAAATCTAGTAAGTAACATTGAAACAGCTATCGCATTTGCACGTCTAAATATTCTACATAGTTCTATAATAAAACTAAAAGAACTAAAATTAATCATTACAAAGCTAAATAACATATATAAAATCAGCCAAATGCCTATACTGGAAAACTCCATCAATTACTACTCTCTTTTTTCGGTACAAGCAATAATAAAAGGAAAAATTATATTGTTCAAAATTCATCCACCAAACTACTTCATATAAATATTTTCAATTGCATCCCGTTCCTATCTCCAATATAATGATTACACCCATGGAACCTTTCCTTTTACTCAACAACTCTGAATATTGGACAACATCCGAGCCATGCAGGAGGATAGAAGAATACTACTACTGCAGATAACGCAATCTAAGACAAAACCAACCATGTTTGGCGACACTAATCAACACGGGAAAGAATACTTGCCATGGAACTTCTGTTCACATTCAGGAAAGCAGCGCTACACAAGTTACCCACAACAAGATTCTGGTTATACGCACCAAACAAATAAACATCGAGAGTCATTGCAACAACAAAGGCTTCCACATGGTTACTCAACCCAGCATCGTTGTATTGGAAGACTGCCAAGTCACCATCTTGGGAAAAACTTATTTACCAGAAGGCAACATGTACGAAGAATATATCTTCGAATTACCCACAATTAACATCACCATCGACAATCAAGTTAGGCCAAAACGAACAGTTCACTTGCACACCGTGAACGACAGTGGTATGAAACACTTGCAAACAGTTCTCAACAGTTTGGATGAAGTTCCCCCAATGGTTGCAGCACCAAGCCACTGATCGATCAACAGTGTACTTATAATAGTTGTAATAATAATACTATTAACACTGGTTATCATATTCACCATAAGGAAATTCGCAAAATCAACCCCACGGAAAAAACCAACACCGACTTTTTCTGACCTAGGGAGGAAGGAGTTATGATATTTAAAATAAACACCATTATAATGACTAACATGTTTACAAATGCATGAATCACAACTTATGTTATTAGTTTGTCATTAGTATGAAACTTTGTACTCTTTCATTAAGGTAAGTGTTATTATAAATATCTATATTTTTGGAACCTAGGGCAGTTCGTTGCCGAATTACTACCCGATAGTACTTGCAACGTTCAAACTTCGAATATTGTGTGAAACTTTGGAATAAAGTAGTTAAAAAAAAAACCTTCGTGTTTCAATTTGTATACATCTGTTTATGGAATAACCCTAAATAAGCATGGATTTTATAATACCGGGTTTTCTTTGAAGTGCCTAATACATATTCACATAGCTGTACTTCTGAGTAAAAAGAAATCGTATAAATAACAGTAGTTGTGGGCTAAAGTGCTTGATGATTCGAATTAGTTTTGACTGATAAACAAGCCTTTCGGGACTCCGATATACGCGTATTCAATGATTCTCTATAATAAATTTATAAATAAATAATTACTACTTGCTTTCTTTCCAAAGACCGCCATAGGTATCATTCATACACCTCGAGAACAAAATCTTTTTTTCTGAACATGTTAAAAATGCCAAGTCCACACCAAACGAACTTTTGGAAAACAAAACATCTATTCACACATGTGGCAATTGCTTACTAGTTGTTCGTAAACTTTTTAGAGACAATTGAGGATCAAAATACAAACAAAGTCTGTTCTGAACAGTTGGACTTGAAAGGTGCTGTTTCTAGTCATAAAAAATCAAAAGGTTTCTAGTATGTTCGGGTTTTTGCGAATTCCGCCTGTCTGGCGAAGATAGATTTTTTTTGATGTATACTATAACTTTTGTTTTTACGAACTCGTTCGACTAGTTTATATTTCTCTTTTTTCCAGAGGATAGTTTGTGTTTATCAGTGTCTGTTTGGCGTGGACCCGCGATTGGTTGAAACGTACTGAAAGCAAAAACAAAGCTGACGAAACTAGTTCGCTTGGTAGAGCCGAGCCAGAGTTTTAGATTCATTTGGCAGTCTTGTTTTGATTTTTTAAACAAAAACAGGTCTCCTGAGGTTATGACAGATGCTAATGCTAATATTCGTTGAACACCGTCTAAATAAATTAATAAATGTATGCTAGGCTTAAATACGCTAAATAATTTGTTATTTTTTATTCAATGAGTAATATACTCGATGTGCAAGTAAATTGTACAATACAAGATAAAAAAACGTCTTACATATTGCATAGATTTTTGTATTTTCAAAGTATGTTTCGTATTATATCATGCATGTAAGAAAGTACGGCCTAATTAAAATTCAAACAGCATTCTTTTACTGTAATACGAGTACGGAATCACTAAAATATGCACGATATATTACCGAAACATACTCACTATAAGTTCAAGATTTAAAAAATTGTCGGAAACTGCGGTCGCTTAAAATTTATTATTCAAGGAAGGTAGTTTTGTAATGCCTATATTCTTATCACAAGTTACATTTGCCAAACTTTGTGTTGTAGTTTTACGTTTTCACGGTGTAAGCGATATGCTTACTTCGGGTTTTTAAATTAACATTTACGTGATCGAAAATTATCAAAATAAAGTTGAGCCAGTTCTGGAACACGAAGATGTAAAAAGAAAATCTGAGAAAGATCATTCTGAAAAAGTATCTAATAAATCCCAAATAAAGGATTAGGCGAGAAGATGGCTTCCTTATTAAAAAAAAAAAACTACGCGTGATGTTGAAGAAATACTTACAAATAACAAAAGTAAGAACCAAAACGCAAATATTTGATATATCAATATTGCAACTAAATAAATGACAGAAAAATGATAAAGGGAACTATACCAACGTATTAGCATTAATTTACTTAATGAAGATGGAAACATTTTTTTTTAAGTTAAAATGTAAAATATTCTAATTTGTAATCCTAAATGGTTTGATGGGCCATTGGAAAAAGTTCCTGACTAGGCTCTTATTCGTCCGCGTCCTACCAGGGTCAAGTGGCATCAGATTTCTGATGAGTCTGGTAGAATCTGGAATGTTGGGGAGATAATTAACTGCCTTTCGCCTTAACGGCGAACGAGTGATAGCAACAAAGACACGGAATACTTTACGCACATCATCTGAAGGGCATTAAATAAAGATATTGCCTGTTTTGCATCTTAGAACAATATTCCAAATTGCCCTCAGATCAAATCTATTGAAAAGTACTGGACTATCAAAACAAGTGCTGACGCACTCCAAGAACATCTGCAAAAATTGTTGAGAATGTTAAAAATAATCGGGTTTTCGGTTGTAAAACATTGAGGCATTGATTTTTTTTACTAATAATTATTCAGTTTATAGGTATAATTTCACTAATAAATAATATATAATATATAATTTCACAGTAAATATAAATAATTTTAAGGAGGAATTTAAAGGTAAAGATAAAAAACCTCTCGGTTCTGGCAGTTATAGCGAAAGTAAAACGAAACAGTTGCAAGTTATCCTACACAGATAATCCTGGAGCGTCAAATTCGGAACTTTCTCATAAGTGAGGGCTGAGATTAGGTAGTCGAAACTTCAAACAGTCCAAAGTAATTTTTACTTTAAGAGTAATAAACATCAGTCGTAGCAGATTCTGGTGCGAACTATGCCAATTATTTATCTCGATCTACTAATGCTGGACGATTCATGTCTTTAAATACGTCTTCTTTTTCGTTGTTACATTTACATACTCAAATTTTCTTTTTCCAATGCTTCGCTGAGATCTTAAATTAGGGAATGCGCTCAAGTAAGTACTCTTTTTCCTACTGTTGCTGCATTGTATCAAGTATATAATAGTAATACTTCGTATATAAATTCGTATTTGCCTATTTATGCGATCTATACTTACAAGTTATAAACTATTAAAGTGGCATATAATGTTGAAATATATGTATTTCGTATGTTATATGCCTAATAAAAATCTTCTGAAATCATTTGTTAAAATGTAGAAAATGCATAACAAGGAGGAATAAACAATTTTTCAAAAATATTACAGTGTTGGAAGTAGTAAGTACTTAAAGTTTATCAATCTTACTGGTTCAGGCTTATTTGGATAAGCACAGATCCCTACAAACTAAACACACCGTCTGCTCCCCTTAAGTAATTAGCTGACATAGTAGTGAGTACGTTGTTGATCCTGCCGCTCCGATTCTTGTTACTTCTGTAGTAATAACTGGTTTTCACACATTCCAGTGCGTTTGTGAAACCCATAATGGTAGTACATCTTAATAACAATTTTTAAACTACAATATTATTATATATGCATTCCCTTTGATGAGTAAATAAGTCACTAAAATGACAATGACGAAAATTGGTTAAACTCAAATTTCTACGATTTGAAAATTGGTATATATGTAATCCATTTGATTGAAGCGGATCTTATAAGGCTTCGTAAAATTGCATTAAAGAGCTGGGTACGTTTGATATCGAAGTGTCTGTAGTCCACCGAAAGAGTAAAAATAGAAGGGGAGTTCGATAATTAATTGAAATAACTTATTTTTCGTAAAAATAAGTTATTTCAACAACCATTTAAAGTGAACAACTTTGTGATTTAACCAGAATGGAAGAAATCGGTCACAGAGTACTGATTAAATATTTGTTTTTGAGAAAGAAAACGAATGATGGGATAAAAGTGGAATTCAGTGAAGTTTACGAGGCTCCGCGCTTTCGTTATGAACCACAGCTGAATTTAAACGCGGTCGTACGAGGATTTTTAATGAGAAACGTCCACGTCGTCCAAATGAAGTCACCACATCAGAAATGAATGAAAAAGTTCACGTTATGATAATGAATGATCGGAGATTAAGGGATTAAGTAAGGGAACTCTGCATAAGATGGATGCTGTGATTTGTTACAATTAACCATAAACATGCAGGTGTGTCAGCATCAAAGAAATGTTTAGCGGTGTTAAAGCGCAATCCGAATGACTTTTGACGTCGCAAAACATAGATTCTTCGCAGCACACCCAAGACCAAAGGACAGTCCAAACAGTGGGTTTTTCGTGGCCAACCGGTGCCATATAAAGTCAAAGCCACTTTATCGACTAATGTTATGGCCACAATGTTTTGACATATACGCAGCATAATTCACATTAGTTTGACAAAAACAAAACGATTAATGGCGAGTATTATGCCAACTTAGATCCAGTGCTGTGAAAGAAAAACGCTAGCGTATAGCGAAGAACAGAATTCTGATGGGACTCAAAAGATGGAAACACGTTCGATCAAGAGTGTTGACCTCATTTTGCACATAAAAATTCTTGCTAAGGCCGAGTATTTAGCGATCTCTCCTCGTACATATGGTCGTGATTATGGGCATTTTGCTCTGGATAAATTACTTTTTTATTACAGCAGAGTCTGGATCCATCCGAGTGGATTGGAATCACGATTATCTAGAATTATCGCAAATTTAAAGTATGCATTACAAAAAAGTAATATAATTTAATCCTCTTTGATTTGAAAAAATTGTCAAAACTACGCCATAAATTCATTTTTGTTGTTTAGAATCAAATCCAAAGGTAGTGAGTAATTACATTAAAACGGTGTGATTATGTCTACTAGTTTGAGATTGAAAGAGATCGTGTGTGCCTAGAGGAAGCAGGATCTAATTATATAGAACCTCGTAGTATCGAGATTCTACTGTTATTTAAGTAAATATTTCTCATGTTATCTATATGTCTGTGCTTTCCTTTTTTAGTAAGGTAAGTACACTTCACTATTTAAAAGTCCTACTGTTATTTTTTATAATTAATACAGCAAACTCTGGCCAATATCTTAAATGCTTTCAAATATTATTCGATGGAGAACCACACATTTTAGGTATAGGAGAATGTTTATGAAAAACATCTAGAAAAGTTTCTTCTTCATATTCTGAAAAAATATAGCAGTACATATAAAACAATTGGAATTGTATCCATCAGCGATTTAATTGGCCACCTTATAGATGCTTAGTTGATATAAAACATTTTTCGATGGATTGTCGAAAACTGCAAGAAATACTTAGTCGAATAAAGTTTGAATCTCTAGCGTGAGATCAGCCGTTAAAGAATCCGTCAATTACACTTAATCTTTCAAACGAAAAAAAAATTCAAAACTTTCTTTTTAATACAACTATATATTTTTCTCTTTATCAAATTACTCTTGCAAATAAACAAAAACAATGTCATATTCATTATGCATCTAAAGTTAACACTTTCCGAGATATTTAGGAAAATATGTAACACAATTTTCTTTCAAAAAAAGAAAGCGCCTGGTTTATGTAATTTTTTAAAAATATGATAAAATCTTACCTTTACCTTACAGTGACCTTTGAAAAAAGCAGCGATTGCTTACAGCAATGACTGTTGTGTGCACAAGAATATTTGTGCCTAAAAGCAACCCATCCTTAGTTCGTTTAAATCTCCAAAAGTGCTTATAAATTCTGCAATTATAAATTTTTAATTTGACTTGAAATTTCCATTCTGAAAACGGCAAATATGGAATCGAAAATTTTGTCTTAAAGTTCCTTTGAAAATACTCGCATTATTTAAGTGTTCTCATGTCAGATCCAAATAAACAGAAAAATCATTAATACCCTAAATATACCACGAAATTCGGATTTTTCGCTGCCATCGTGATCTCGTAAGAGCTAATTCAAAAGCACAACAAAATTTAAATACAACATATTAAACGTTTGAATATACCGGCCGGTCGGAAACAACGCCGTGGTTGAATGCTACACCGCCAGACAGCCACATGCAGAAGAAAACAAATTATTCATTGAATTGGGGTTTTTACTGATTCCTAAAACGCATTTTTGTCGATAAAATTGATTATTTCGAATGAAGAAAGTTACTTATTTTTCAAACTCGAGAATTATAATTATAATATTACTACTATTGTTATTTATTGCTGTTTCGAGTGCAACTGCAACTACTAAAACTAAAAAACGAATATCTATATATACAGTGGCGGCCACATAAATAGTACAGGCATTAAATTTCACTTGAATTAACCGCTCAAGCTGTTTCCGTTTAAATTTTTATTAAACTAGCGTGAGAGTCCCCGAGAAGGTTGTGTGTACTTCCCCTAGCTACGTATTCCAGATCAATAATTCGACATTCAATGAAAAAAAAAAATAGTTTCACTTTTCTAGCAGGCACATAAATAGCACAGTTGTCGGTTCTGTAGCGGAATCTTATTATATTGTTACGGTTCGAGTTATTTTGTACCAAAAAAGTGGTGTACTTACCACTTTTAAAATTAACGTGTTATTAATAAATAACAAGAATTTAGGTGTTAGTATAATGGGACGAGGAAAACATTGCACACCAGAAAAAAGAAAGTTAATTTGCACCATTTAAGAGAAGGGCATATCAATTTCAGAAATATCACGAACGTATGGACTTATATGCCATGGCGTAGTGTAGGGCCTATATTCAGAATTGCAGGAACATTTATCGCAACATTTTAGAAAACGTGATGGAACCATATGCTGATGAATTTCTTCCAATAACCTGGGGTTTAATGCACGACAATGATCCCAAACATACGGCGAGGACCATAAAACAGTGGCTAGTGGAGAAACAGATTCAAGTGTTAGAATAGCTTGTACAAAGCCCTGATTTAAATCCCATAGAAAATCTATGGATGGATGTTGAGGTTGTTATAAAGTCTAGATCTCCAGCGACATTAGACGAATTATGGAATACTATTGAAGAAGCCTGGCATAACATTCCTGTAGAGATATGTCAAAAATTTGTGAAAGTGTGCCGAGAAGATGTGCAGCAATATTGGCTTGTAAAGGGTTTCCAACAAAATATTAAACATAAAAGCAAAAAAGAATTAAAAAAAATAAATAATACAGTATTTCGTTATTGTTATTAAGTGTGCTATTTCTATGCCCGCTTAAAAAATAATATATTTATTTTTTTAATTTGTTTATCTTTCAGTTTATAAAATATTGTGTGTTTATTATAAACTGCACGCCATCTACTACATTTTTGTTAGGTTAAGTTAAATAAATCACCTGTTGACATTTATCAATTCACCCATATCAGTTTAGCTGTGCTATTTATATGGCCGCCACTGTACATTGTACGTATACCCGATCGAGTTGTTGATCTCCACATGGTGTAATGACTTTTCTTAACTTTCTCTTATAATCGACAATATTTGTTTTATTAAGTAAAGCAAATGGCATTAATGTGATCACGAGATTCTTCACGTTTCTTTATTTTAATGGTTAAATGATGTAAATCTTTCGCTCCAGCTCTAGCCTAACTGAAATCTGATGGTGCAAATGCATTATTATGGAGCGAAATACACAGAAAATAATATAGTAAATTGGAAACTTCACAGTCACATATCCATTTCTTTTTTGGTCTTATCCCTGCTAGTATTGCATATGATCTTAAGTTTTTACTAGAAAATTAAGTAAATATTTATTGGTACCAAATATATTTTTTGCTAATCAATAATCATCTAAATTTGAATCTAGCATTAGGTAATGTAGTACGCAACTTGTGTAGAATTGTTTCAATAGAAATTGTCGGACAACTGCTTGTAAGTACTATTCGTAGTAAATCAAGCATTAGCTTTAAATTTCGTAATAAAGGGTCATGTTCTAATTATAATTAACATCATAGCACGTATACAAAAATTCGCATATTTCCAGACAATTTGTATCTTAATCCTTTGTCGGTCACTATACTCGTCCAAGTATATACCTACATACGGATTGCGATAGTGAACGTGTGCGTGAGAGAGACGCGCGTATCTCTGGCTCGCGCTTCAATCAATTAAATTAAAAACGCGTACGGAACAATGAAAATCGAACGTTGAGCAGCGTGAAACCGGCTCCGCGATGTGCTTCCCCTCTTTTCCCCCATCAGAAAGGCCTGAACCACGGCGGCGTTCGCTCAAACAACTGTCGTGTACTAAAACCGCTTCGACTCTCCACTATCCGCGATATTACGCTAGAGGATCGCATAAAATGGAAGCATCCTGAGTCGATATTCGCCAAGCCGAATGCTCATCCCATCTCGGTCCTCTTCGCTTGTGTATGTGTGTGTATGTGTATGCCTCTCCTGCTACCCGCTTGCTCCTGTACCCCGTCCGTCATATACAATATCGGTACGACTGCCGTGTGTTTTTCGTAATAGCGAACCACCCTTCAACCTCGATCTAGACGGGCACACAAAGAAAAGCGGCGAGGCAGCCGGAAAAAAGGGGAAACGAGAGCACCCCATTCGTTTCGTAAAAAGTATCTGCGTGAGAACAATAACATTTTCATTTAAATGTTTCAAACAATGAAACTACCTAAAGTATCTAATATTCTTAAATTAAACTGCAAATTCACATCGAAATATTAACACACGTTTCGCGGACATTAACCCAACATATTACGATCATTTTTCTACATTAATTTGTATGACGTAAATATATCACCGCTTCCCAGCGAAATTAACTTAATCCTGAAAAGCTAGAACTTTTCCAAATTATAGGAGTAATACAACCGGTTAAAGTGGCACTGAATAGTACCACAGATGATAAGCTGAAGAGTAAACGTAATAAATAATGATAAGAGGAACTGTGGCACTATGGTACACACTAAAGTATCGACACACTCTACATCACGATTAATTCGGAAATTCGTGGATTTCCGGCCGAATGATGTAAGATACAAATTTCAACCCTTTGCACTCCATTGTCGCCAGTAATGCAACATTTGAACTATAAAGTTTAAATCCTCTTTTGTTTAAAGTGATGCCTGTATTTATCTTAACGTGTTTATAAACAGCATTCACAATAAGCATTTTAAAACGAAACGTTGTAAGCCCTTGTGTAGTAAAAGTGGAGATAATTATGAAGATAATTGTGAAATAAATAATGTCGAAGATGAACTTGATTTTGTTTTGCACGGAGACGATTCAAACGAAACAAGACGTGAAACTAGTGAATTTTGTGGCAGTTGCCCCAGAAAACCCCGCATATGACAAACTGCAAAACACAAAATTTTCATTTTGTTGAAGATTTTGTAAACTTGAACTTGTTTTATGTAATGTAACTAAGAAATAAATTTATTTATTGCAGCAACCGTATTGATTTATACACTTTTAACTAATATAGTGCTGAAGATGTTGGTATACTATATGAGTCTCTACTCTGGAGTGGCCAACGTAGCCTGTTATACGCCTACTCTAAAAGATATTTACAAGCGCACTTTCTCCACCCATATACCCTAAAAGGTGGGTCGCATACATGTCGATCGGATCCTTAAGTTTCGTATATATCGCATATTTTGTACTTATAAATATCCTTTAAAGTAGGGATAGAAGAAGGCATGTTAGAATTACTATTTTTTCTCAGACAATTTGGTCGTACCGTTGACAATGGAAATCCACGAATTCCCGAAACAATAGTCCTAAAATGAATTAATCAATAACTAATCTGGAATATCTCGATACTTTAGTGTCAATAAACGTAGTAACAAGCAACAACAAGAAAGATGTAAACAAGTAAACCCCCATAAGGAAAAAGTTCTTACAGCGTACTTGATAACTTAACTGATATTAATATGAAAAACAAAAGGAAAAGGTTAAGGGAAATAAACATTATTTGTAAGGTTAAAATATACATTTAACCAACAAATAGCAAAGAAATATATGCATAAGATGTACAAGAGGTGTTAGGTATAGAGACGAGAACTACCATTGCCTATTCGACTTGTGGAGTTGGTCTTTGTAATAGTTGCTTTACCCCCTATAGTAATGTAGTATGCCAATTGCAATAGCCATTTACAATATGCGGTTAATAAATTGAAAAAGTAAAAATAGTTTTCAGACATGTTGGGACATAAAATCTCAGTTTCGAAGTTTGATGGGATTCTCCGTAAAGGGTTAAAAAACACTAAATTTAGCAAAAAAACCACCGATCTCTCAAGAGTGGGCAAAAGAACTAGATCCCCAAAGAAGAATTCCGTATAATAGTGAGATTGAAACTCCGAGAAATGCACAAATTTTAAAGAACACTTAAATTTAAATTACGAAAAAAAAAAAATTAAAAGGTTTGAATTGGGACCTCACATTTTGGAACTCTATTTTCTTGAGATTAATTATGCTTGAATGTCGGCTAAAATCATGTCAATCAGTCAATGATGATAATTGTGTTTCTGGGAGAAATGTCTTATATCTTAAGTATACTTAATTAAATACGTTAATATAAATTTTGTAACATTTTTTAAGTGTTATTATTAATAAAATCACTTCAAAAAATGGTACTAATTTTAAGTTCGACTTCCTTATAATACAAATATAATCAACATTAAAGAGAGTTAATACTGTAACTATTTACACTGAAGTGTGTATCGTTAGTTGCTTCATTACGTTCAGAAACAACGAACTGTTACACAAAAGCAACTTAGAATACTACAACCGGATGAAAAAATTCGTCTTGGTAGAATTTATAAATAACGGAAATAGCCTGGAACTGTTGTACAGTCTAGGGATTGCCTATTAACTAGAGAATATTGTGCATTCAAATGACAGTACATTACATAAAGACAATTCACCGAGTATACTAATTTAATTCGCCAGTAAAATAATCTTCAAGTTAAGCCGTTTTGCTACAAATTTCTTAAATAGTCCCCTCAAACATAAAATAATGTAAGGATTTTTTTGTGTTGAAATTCGGATAATCTACAGCAAATGAGAGAGTAGATTCTACAAGTACAGGACCTTTTCCTTCCAGTTAAATATAAATACAAGGCGAACATATGAGGATTTTAGTTTGTCGTCAATCCATTTATTTATTTTCACTTTCTTGGACATTACACGTTAAAGAAAGCAATATTATACAGCCCAATACAGCCCAAATCAAAAAAATAAAAATTAACACATCTTTGTATGCTATTTGCTATTATTGAAGATTGCCTTTTATCATCTTAAATTTTTGTTGTAGTTTGAGTACCCTGTGGTCAAGTTTAAAATTAAAAAAAGAAAGGTTTTCTTATCTCTCCTGCGTTTCCGCGAAATCTTTAATTTGTGCAGGTCCCTTTTTTACATAGTCATTTTGTTAATGAAAATATTCATCACTTGTATAATGGAATGTAAGTTAGTTTCACCTCTGTTATCTTTCGTTAGCTTACATCACAAAGAAATATACAACCTTTACTGAAATATTATAACTTCCAACATGAAAAGACGTTATCATTAGCCCCATGTGGAGTGACGTGCAATCAAATTCCGTTCGAGCAATACCTGCCAAGGTTGAACTGTTCTAATTTGTTTTACGATTGTATAGCTTTGGCAGTTTTCTCCTTTCCCTCCTTGTATTGACCTTACTTTCTTCTGGTCCCAAATTTTTGTTTTTAACGTAACATTTTCCTTCAAATATACACGGAATAAACCCTACCGTGTCTTATCATAATTTCACAAATTAAATATAACTCCATATCAAATTATTAAGTCCAGTAGGAAATATCCACATTGTACAGTTGCCGATAGTCCTTGATGACAAATAGTTATAATGATATAGCGAACTCCTATGACACATTACAGGTTGTAATATGGCATCTTTAAAGAAAGAAACTGTAGTTGATTGAAATTTAATTCGTATAAATGTAAAATCTAGTCTATCATGAAGCGTGTATTGTAATTGGCCGTGATTTTTGTCAAATATTATTGGTAAGAAAAGGCAAGTTGCCATTGAGAAAAGACGTATTTGGCTAAGTGATCAATTTTTGAAGCAAACTCAACTGTTGTAGTGTTTAAATTCTTCTTGAAGTATAAGTTTAATCCAAGTTTGATTATTCAAGAGGATTCAGGAAGATTACCAAAGAGGACCAGTTAACGTCAAATTATGAGGTTATTGTTTTTGTTTGATTTTTATTTAATTTACTTTCCCGGAAATGGGAGCTTCACCGCTATACAGGCTGATTAATTTACACAGTTGGGATCTTTCTTATTATTGGAAATTTGGCAAAGTTAAAAAGCTAAATTTTGTGTTTATTATGAACCCGAAGAGAAAATAGACTTGTGAAGAATGACGTTCCAAATTTTAAAAAAAAGTTCATTTTCTTCTTTTATCTCCAGCACCTTTATTTGGCCTTGCGAACAGAAACTAAAAACACATTTTCAAAGCCACTTTCGATCTTCTAACTAATGATGTGCTCGAAATTTGTATATTACTTTTTTGTTCTTTCTGGTCGTCATCAACTTTTGGGAAACAATCAATTCTCGATCAAGTTTCTCTCAATGTCTGAAAAAATGATACAATGTGTCCGTTGTCGCTCTGGATACAATTGTAAGTATCTTGCACTAGCTGGTGTTATATTTCGGTTCGACGAATAAAAAATACTTAAAATATTTCGTTTCTCTTTATTGTTATAAAAAAACTCTTTTTGACGGTGTTAAAATTCGATATGGTGCTGGTAAGAAATAGGAAAGTTGATGATGAAAAAAGCGAAACATTACATAAAAATGTCGAGTACACCATGAAGTAGAAGGTCGAAAGTGGTCTTAAAAATACGTTTTTAATTTTTCTATTCTACAAGTCCAAATAAAGAGGTAAAAGAAGAAAATTAACTATTTTGTTTTCTCTTCTCGAACGTCACTTGTCACAGGGCCATTTTATTAATACCTACACCTAGTGGTGTTAGTTTAGGTGATCTGAATAGTCTTTCAGTTCATCGCATTGCTTACTTATTGAATAATAATAAATAGAAATAAAAAGTGAACTTATATCCCAACGGTTGTAAAACTTTCAGTTTCTTTTCAGTTATACCGAGAAACCTTTCTACATACATACGTACATTCATTTATCTACTAATGAAGTTGGCATAAATTTCAGAAGGGCATCCGAAATCACAAAAACACTCTGGATGTTCATTTATAAAAAAAAAACTTGTGTCGTATGTCCTGTATACTTGAATATTGTCTCCGAATCGCGTCTCTCTAGTTTGTGATTTCTGTTGGAACAAGCCTATTATCTTCTGTCTACGTATTAGTTAATTACTGCCATTGGCGATTTTTATAATTTAATTCGACTGAGTCGATCATGATTTTCTATTGACTATATTGGACTGAATCCAACCACTCGAATACCATGGTTAGTAAGTGGTTTGATGCGTATTTAAAAAATAGAAGTCAATTTGTTACTATTAAATATTAATTTGATCATAACGTAGATTGCGTAAAGTCTTTTAGTTTACCAGTAGAGAGAGGCGCACCACAAGGTAGTATTTTAGGCGCTACGTTATTTTTACTTTTTGTTGATGATCTAAGTGATTTTTTAGCCGAATATAATTTCATAATATATGCAAACGAGTCGGAGTGCAGTTATATCCTGTAGTAACATATTAGAGTGCGAAAACATAGTTCATTCATTATTACCGAATATGAATGAGTAGCTTTTACATAACAAATTGTTTCTCAATGCTCAGAAAACTAAGTATTTTATCTTTCATAATGTTATAATGTAGCACTCATATTTTTACAATCAACATCGAAATACAAGGTACTAAAGTTAAATTTGTAAGATTAGTATTCGATTGGTAGGGTTAATGCGATATGCTATCAAATTCGAGGAGCGTTATCGATCTGAACAGTTTATTGTCTCTGTATTATGTTAACGTCTACAGTAGATTAGCTTATGGTATTACAGTCTGGGGCAAATCATGGGAGCATGTTGTTTTCTTTTAAACAAGTTCTACCGATCTGTATTTAATGCTAAATAATAATTTGTATACGAGATTCCTTTTATGATTAATTCAGTTTCAAAGAAAGTTCTTTTTTAAATTCCAACAAACATAAATTCTTTCCTTTCGAATGAAATCGCGAGGATAATTATCTTACGAGCCGATTGGAGTGCGTTTTAAGTGTAAGTAGGTAATATCGTACACGAAAATTTCGCGTTAGTAGATGTGCGTTTCGCGTATACGTAGATACTTGTTATGGGTACCTGGGTACTCCCCGCAGATGATCCAGTTCAATGTATGGCGGGAGTGGCGAAGTATCGCGCTATATTTTCGCACAATTATCGCGACGTCGCATGAACTTCTCTGCTCTCTCTTATTCTCTCTGCTGGCTATGCGCCTCTCTCCGTGGCCCAATGTGCACGTTGTATATGGAGGAGACCGCTTCTCTATAGCCTCTGCGTCGCGCTGCGAGAAGTTGTCCTCGCAGTCTCTTTATGTTTTCGGCTGTATCTCACGATTGGTTACAGATATTGATCTGCGGTATGTTTATTCGTAATATACGTCAAATTTTCTTGCCGATTCACGGATAGTAATTTTCCGTACGTCGCAAATTGGTCCGTTTGATAAATGGTAGAATAACAAAAACCTAATTTTGAGTTTATTTTAGAATAAATTGTAACAATTTGCAAATTGTGCTGTCAATTAAGGTAAGACAGTGAAAATAACTATATTGATTGGCGATAAAAATGAAACATACAGTGATATATTAAATATTTATATTTGGTATCGTTATAATACAAAATCTATTAAAGCTGAAGGAAATTACACGGGGTGCCCTAGATTTTGTTGCACAGCGGATATGATGGTTCTTTGAATAGATAGATTATTTTTCGGAATGAAATTCTAGGGTAGGCAAACAACACAAAAAGTATCGGCACACTCCGCACCACACAAGTTTAATTAATTAATTCAAGACGGCCGTTTGCGTGGGATGAGAGAGCTTAGTAGTAAATTATGGCCACAAGCGTAACTTAATCTGCGTGCTCGCTTTGGACTACCACAAGGCGTGCCTTACTGAAACGCATGAGGAGAAACGACATGCATTGGCCAAAAAATATCCAGTTGTTACGTTGAAAATTTGTCGCATATGATTTTTTTTCGAAGAATACAATGCAGAAATGTATTTTGTAATTTCATTAGATGGTGTTTTTTTAAATAGATAATTTTATCTTTGTACTGCACTTACTGGACGCAATTCGCATGAGGAGGATGTGGAGACTGTATCTCAGCATCAGGTGTCAGTGAAACACAAAGGACGTACGAACAGAGATCAGTACTGGAGCTGTTAATTGTTAAGTTGTTTGACGAAGATGCCCGATCATTACTACCAGAATGATAATACTCTCTGCTATCGTACATGCATGATCACGCACTAGTGCAACGACAGTGGTGTTTACGTTCTGGTTCTGTTTTTAGAGTTGCCACTCATTTTGTGAATGAGTTACATAACAGAACATTGCTCAACATCAATGCGCTTCCAAAACTTAGCCAGAGGAGAAAACCATAGAAGAGTGGAATTTAATTTCCACTGAATTACGTTACAACTTAATGGCTGTTAAGCTCGAATGAGTAAAAGTTACAGCAAAAACACGTGGAGGATCAAGGAAATGTTAAATTTCTTAACAATGAACCTTATTTGTAAGTAATGTATCGGCCAGGGTTCGAGCTATACTGGGACAAACGAAACCAGACAGCTTTACCACGCAGGCAAATGTATTTAACTTTACAATATGCGCCACAATACTATATAGCGGCGAAGTATGGACCTTGAAATATCTTCAGTTTATTGAGAAGGTTCAAATGAGCTTATTTAAACGCCTTTTCCACTGGCTGATCAACACCCCGAATTACATGGTCCGTCTAGAGACGCAAGTCCCAATGCGTGTAATTACATAATTCGAAAAAATACTATCGATGCCCAATATTAGGTTATCTAAATATTTCACGTTCTAATATAATTGATTGAAAATGTGAATCGATTAAAAACGGCTTTGCAATCATATACTTTGCCTTCTATATTGATCTCACATATTACACTAAGAAACAATGGGAAGACGTAATAGGATCGCTAAAAATAACTTAGTAACGACATTGACGCTGCGATAAAAAGTAATTATTCAATACTGTACGTATAAATCAGCTCGTTGACTAGGACAGAATCATCGAACTATCTATACGAAAAGTACATCTAATTAGCCAAAGAAGACTTGCCAACAAAGAAAATATTAAACTGTATATTAACCAACAAGCGATCAAAGTTAATACCAGCAGTCTGTGTACATTATGTAATTTACATGAAGAAGAGGATCTTCTGCGGTATGTTATTTACCGAGCTTTAAGAGATCACCGTATGAGAGTGAGAAACCCGGCGGCGGCACTTGTAGTGGAGTATATACTGAGAGTTGAGGATAGATTTTTTGAATTGTGTTAGATTCTTGCATGAGATGCTTTGCAACTTGTTTAAAGAAAAAAGCAAATGTTTAATTTCAAAAAAATCATATTTGTTAATTACATATAATTAGTCTTACCTCAACATTGCATACTTTTTTTTGCGCAAAATTAAGGAGTGCCCAACAAACGTGCGCGTAGCTGTATTCGTTCGTTTTAAGATACTTTTATGTTGCTAGAAGTACTGACGGTTTTGTACACCTCAAAGAGAAACATTTTAGGAAGAACAATACAAGGACTCATAAAAGAGTTCATTTTTGTAAGTACTTCGACCATTGTGACTCTATCCTGCGTACTGTTAAAGCGTCATAGAATATTCTATGAACTCCACCTTAGTTACTAATTAGTACTCTCTTGTGTAGTGAGGTGAATACCTTTACGGCACGCCGTCCGCACGGTCTTGGCGAATTAACGCGCAGTACTTCTTGTAAGCATACGATTGGCAACGAGTCACTTAAAACATCAGCGACCATAGCTAGTACCGCGCATTTCTGCCGCATATATGACACAATTCGACGAAACGAACGCCGCTTGTGGGTCGATATAATCGTAATTATATGACGAGGTGCCCCTCTGTTCGTATTGATCAACTAAGATCAAGCGTGTGATACGGGACAAGTCGAGTTTTAACGCTGCCGTTCTGTTTGTTTATTTGTCTCAGTAATAGCGAAGCAACAACATTCTGGTCCGTGGGGAGTATAGAAAGTCGTTGGCTATTCAATACTCAAGACATCACGCTCTCGACACCACTACTACCCGTCTGTTTCATTAGTAAAAGCTATCTTACCCGTTCAATCTTAACGAAATAAATATTTGTATTTGTTCGTTTTATCACTGCACGAAGTGGTAAGATACAAAAACGCGTACGAAGCATGTGTATGCAGCACGATTTTATTACCATATTGAAAAATAAAAATTAACACGAATATTAACTTTGGATAGCATTTTTAAAGAAATGATAATAAATAATGATAGCAAGAACTGCGGGTAGTATGGCAAACACTAAAGTATCGGCACACTACCTTCGGAGTAATTTGTAGTGTGAAGTGTGCCTATACTTTGTGCTCGAGCATTTTTTAAAGTAAACAGATGCAGTGACCATGGAAATAAAAGCGATTAAACAATAGTTTTAAATGACATTTGACTTTGAGTCTATCAGTCATTCAGGTAAAGTGTGTCTAAGTTAATCTCGAATAAAAAGATGGTAATTTGAAGGATTCAAGCTGGAATTCAGGAGTGAATCAAAGCAATTATTTAGAAGTAGCTACGTTTCAAAAATAAACACATAAACATAGCATTTATGAAATAGAATTTCTTTATACGAGGTTAGTTGTTTGAATTTCCAATATCCACTTAAAATTTAATTTATCAATTCTAAAATTACCGGAAGAGTGTCCCGAATTTCGCAACCAACAATTTCATAATATTTCACTGGCGTAAAACATAACAGCACTTAATTCTAATGTTTTAAAACGAAACAAAAGAATGCAGTGGAGCATTCTTGAAGTACAAATTTTAAAAGGAGTAAGGTTCACGAAAAAGGAATATAAAACACCCTAAAAGAGTACGGTTCCTCACCTTAATGTTAGAGTAGTAAATCAAATTTTGTATATTTTTTGAAGTTTTCTGCTGTATATCGCAATTTGTTTTTGGTAGATTCTACAAGATACACACTGCCGTTCAGAGAAGTTCGGTCGGTTAGTAAAAAACATGAAAAGGTTACAGAAACAAACGAAACTAAAAACAAAATGCAATTTTATTGTATGTACAGTTATTCTGTTATTCTGGCTTAATATAACATACTGAACATTATTTTTTTTTTCATCGAAAAAACCTCCTTTGCTGTCAATCACCGCTCGAACTATTCTAGGCATTCTTTCGATAAGTTTTGTTAAAACGGATTGTGGAATATTAATCCATTCATGTTGCAGAATATTCCGTAAATGTTCTTGTCAAGTTGGGCATATTTTTCGGATTCTCCTGTCCAGTTCATCCCACAACAACTCTATAGGGTTCAAATCTGGGCTTTGTGGGGGCCATGTCATTACTTTCAGGATGTGCTGTTCTTCTTGCTCCTTTAGATAGTTCTTACACACTAACGCAGTGTGTTTTGGGTCGTTGTTATGCATGAATGTAAAGTTACGGCCTATTATACGCAATCCTGATGGCACTGCATGATTCTGGAGTATTGCAAAATAATTTTCCTTCCTCATTACACCCTGCACTCTGCATAAATCTCCCGTCCCAGCAAAGGAGAAACATCCCCACACTAACACAGAACTACGCCCTTACTTCACTGTTGGCACAATGCAGTCCGGGATCACTTTTCGGTTTTAGATCTTCGGACATAAACTTGTCGATTTTCCCAAAAACCTCAAACTTTGACTCGTCATTCCAAATCATGTGTTTCCAATCATCTAACGACCAATCTAGATGAGAACGGGCCTACTGTAGCCGTTTTGCGCTGTTGCCCCGACGTAATAAGGGTTTTCGAATGGTAATGCGTCCATGAAGGTCCGCTTGTTGAAGTCGCACGTTTTACCGTACTCGCCGAAACTTTTTCTTCACGGCCGCGATTGACTTCGGCTGCTATTTGTGGCGCTGTTAATTTTCTATTGCGTTTGCTTAATAATACAATTCTCAAATCTTCAGCTTTTGTTGTTTTCCTAGATGCTCCAGGACGAACACGATTTTCTATAGTTCCAGTTGTCCGATATCGCTTTATGATGTCATTTACTGTTGAACTTCTCATATTTATTTTTTCAGCAATTTGTCGCCCCGAATATCCTTCTTCAAACAGCGTAATAATGCGTGAACGTTTTTCTACACTGGTAGGCTTGCCACGTGCCATTTTGAAGTAAATTTTCTTAAAACTTTCGCGCAAAAACGACAAATGCACACCAACACACGTTTAACAGTAAAATGAAGCAAATTTATATCTTTACGCCCGTGATAAATAAACAAGAACGATACTGCGGTATATTTCCTAAATGTATTGTTCGTTAATAATTCCCAAACGACCTGTTTCAAAAGATCGGTACTTCCGAGAAAATTCTTGGAATGATAATAGAAGAGACTTTATTGTGATTGTCGCAATATTTCTATTTTACATAATAATTTATGGCTTTAATCGCTTAAAAAAGAGTGTATGCTTAATATTTTTATGTATTAATAATTGTATATAGTGTGATATAATAGATTTTTATTGTATGACCGAACTTTACTGAACGGCATTGTACACATGCAGCTATTGAAGTATTTGCCATATTCCATTCAAGTTATTTCAGTTTTTTTTTAAATTAAATTAACATTTTAACATTATCAATATGTTATTAATGGTAAAGCCTATTAATCTATTCCACAAATCGTTTGATAAAGATTTTCCGATATCTGAAATATGTTTGTCTTCAATATTTTCGTGACCTTAACAAATAATTAATAAACTTTATTACAGATTATTAAATTTTAATGCTTGCGTATACTATAATATATTAGTCGAAATTGGTTGGGTTTCCAAAAGGAAGAAGATCTTATAAGATATCAATAAGTGCATGTTTAAAATTTGTGCATGCATTTTGAAGTACAGCGGATGTACAAGTTTTTAATCATTCAATATTTTACCCGATCCATAGGTCAAAGACCCACGCTTAAAAATTATACAGCGTGTATAGTCCGCAAAAAATATGCCTGCGGCACAACAGTAGCTCTGGTTCCTTTGTCGAAATTAAAAATACAAAAATAAAAAGTTAACGTTGTATTCAGAGCTGTACACCAAGACTTATGCAAACCGTATTGATATTTGGTGTCGTTACAACGAATTTATGTCATTGTAATATTTCTAGTCCGCGTGCATTAAAATAATAAGAAAGTGCTCTCTTGCAGCCAACTGTCAAATATTATAATATTGTAATTGTCCTAGGTCTGCAAGACTACACTTACATAAGTGCAATTTATAGTGTACCTTTGCTTGAACAAGTTCATTCTATTTGTTATTAGACTACGTAATGATAAACACACAAATCGTATAAATACGCCGAGGACATGGTGCTAGTAACAAAGAAAAGAAAGATAATGCGAAAGAAATGTTGGAAGATATGGCGGAGGAAAAGAAAATCGTGTAACTGATGAAGATAAATCAATGAGATATGATATATTATAAAGTAGAAAAGATAAAATAGGCTTTAACCATTTAGCTATCACGTTAACTAACAGCGGTAAAAGAAATAGAAACCATCTCTAATACATTATCATTTAGCTCTAGTAAATGAGTTTCTAATCGAGGCAGTTGTTTCGGAACGCCTATCGTGACAAACGATTAATCCACTTATACACATCAAGCTGAAGCAGCTTTAAACAAATTATCCACCCTGAAAACGGTATCTATTTATTCCCTTTGATGTGGACAACTTTTATCGTTGCTTTTTTTTTCTGTGTAACGCAAAAAACGAAGTCAAAGGCCGCCTATATTTGATAGTGTCAATCAGTAAATTTATTATCCCTTGAAACGTCACCTATATACCCCATCAAATGTCGATATTTACTACAGTACTACGTACTGACAAGTATCTGCCGGTGTTGATGATACTATATTTAGCTTAGATACTGACTTAGTATTGAAAAACCTTTACCTTTTAACTATAGTTTATAATACATTCTTTAAAACATTTCCTGTTACAATAAATAATTACATCCGTATGTTTCCGCTTTCAACGCGAAAGAAAGGATGAAGAAATGTTAATAACCGCCCTTAATAGCACCAGCGGATGTGCAGCGTGTAAACGTAGCCAATCAATAGCTCTACTGTACCAAATCCTATAAATCTAATTAAATTTTCAACGACGTAATAACGTCAAATAGACAGTATACTAGATATTCTGACTAATTATCTATTGCTGCCGTTGATAACAAGCAAGAATTTATATAATCACACTTAGAAAAAAAGTTAATTTTTTATCAGCAGGTGCTGTACAAACCATAGATTTTTTTTTTATTAATCGCTTTTTAGTTTTAGTTTTATTAAGTTAGTTTATTAAGAGTTTTATTAATCGCTGCTTTAATGTTAGCTCTACTTGGAGCTTAAAACGGTTATGCGATTGTAATTTTAAAGGGAACAACGAAGACATAGAAGAAGCGGCGGTAGCGATTTAATACGACTTATTTAAATATTTATGGACAAATATTTAATAAACTAACGAAAGTTTGATTAATATTTAAAATGGTAAATCTTTCGATTTTATCATATTATGAATGACTTTGAAGTTTGCCTTAAATAAGAATTTTGAGACAATTCAGTAGATTGTATTGAGATTTGTGTCTATCATTCAGCTTCTGAGTAAATCCACTTTATACATTATTTTTCGTTCTTTTAAATTACTGAGTATTTTCTTTTGCTTAATTCTGGGTTCACCCAGTTTACGATCCTTGTTTAACTAAATTTGAAAGTAATGCAACAAATGCTTAAGATTTGTGTATGGAATTAAAAAGAGAGAGAATATCTCCTGCTGTGAAGTGGACTGGACATGTGCCAGTGCCGGGTCCTTGCGTGCTTATTGTTTATTTTTCAGAATCCTAATTTCCTCTACTACTACATATCTGTCTGAGAGAAACAAATATAATAAATAGTCTGATCAAATTTCAATTCATTCTGCCTTTCTGGTCATGGCTACTGCTACCACGCTATAGCCAACTATATACATGTAATTTTATACTATAAATTGATCTTTTTATGGGATCATTAGTAACACAAACTAACTGACGTACTTATTTGATGCATGCGTTATTATTATTTGTTGAGGACGCGCTCAGTTCCTTCACATTTGTGAATTATTTTTTTACAAGATTATAAACTTTAGAATTAGAATTAGAATAAATTCTTGACGCTGATGGCACTCGAACGCATGGCATCTAATTCTGCCACAATCAAGCGCAGGCCTTCTTACAACTGGGTCACCGGATCATTAATAAATCTGCAATAATAAGAAGAATAAGCTTTTTATCTGTTTTCCTTTTTCACTTTAGTTTTGTGTGAAACTACTACTTGCATTGAAATACAAAATCAAATGTTTAAAAACGAAAATGGATGGTCGTTACAAATTGCCGCATTTATTGAGTTAACTAATTATACACTTCCACTGACATTCAAAGCGAATGATCATTTAAATTAACAAAAATACGCATTTTCCTGCAGTAGAGTGAATGTGAGTATGTTTTACAATAAAATATAAGTGTGCTGATTTAAACTAAATTGCTCGAATGAATGCAAAGAGTTGAAAATATTAATATTTGTTGTACGAACATTTCCATGTTCCTCTGTGTATCGTTTACTACTCCCGGCGAGACTTTCTATACTAGCTACAATTATAATTCACAATCACTTGACTATTTACGGAAGTTTTTCAGTTCAAACGTTGAAGAAGACGCAGTTATATAAATACGTCTTGATTTAAATGACAAATACAGATAATTGTTGCAACCGACTCTATACATTTTAGCGCACAAGGTGTCACTTGCGCAAAGTTGCTTTTACGTACGAGTCGAAGTCTCAACGCCACAGCGAAGTTCAATAAACTCGCTAAGTTTACATATGTACTTATATAGTGCTGTATTCTAATACCTAAATCATGAAGAGCAAACACTCATTGCCCGAGAATTGCCGTAACGCGGATTTTATGTGTATAAGACAACATCAAGAATTCATTTTCCATTAGTCCGTTAGTATACCTTGAATAAAAAAATTGCAGTAATATTTTGCAGAAAGTTGCGGATAATTAAAAAAAAAATAGAAAACTTCGTAATATTATATTCTGCATTAAATGAATTCAATTTCGACAATTTGGCAAAGTTGTTAAATTTTATGTTTATTATAAACCCGAAGAGAAAGTGGACCTGTGACAAATGACGTTCGAGATTCAAAAAAAAACAAAGAAAGGGCATTTTCTTCTTTCACCCTTAGCACTTTTATTTGCCGTTACAGAAAAGAAAAACTAAAGATATATTCTCAAGGCCACTTTTGGTTTCGAAATTTTTATATGACGTTTCTGTTCTTCCTCACCATCATCAACATTTTTATTTTTATCATCGCAATTTTGAATTTCGACACCCCCAGAGAGTTTTTTTCTGATTTCAGCCGTGTGTAATATGTTGACAAAAGTCTTTGATACTATCCTCTAATTGGCGAATTTTAAGGTTAAATAAAGTAGCTATGAATTTCAAACTCCCAAATTTTCAATTATCATTCATTAGTAATAGAAAAATGTTGCACAGCAACTAAGAGAAAGGGAGAATGTTTTTTATTCATTGAACAACAGCCACATCGTTTCATTTTTCTGGTTCTTGATAGACATTTGATCGAGAATGGATCGTTTACCCAGCTGCGTAATGTTTATGTTAACAGAAATTTGAATTATTGACATTAAATGTGCTTTTGTAACTTTTGTAAATAATAATCTATCTACATGCACACACGAAGTAGCGCCAGAATTAAAATTGCCCCGACTTCGGTATAAAGCACTTACTCGAAATAAATTTAAACCAAACACCCATTCATCTTAGCCCAGTCTGGTGATAATTTAAGATGACTGGATACTGCAACTAGTTTACTTTTCCTAGGAACATTAGAAAATCTTCCGACATATTCCACTAAATCTTCTATAACATTTGTAGTGGCAACGAGACGGTGCACATGCTCGCAGTGAGGCAATTGGGAGGAATTACTTATGTTAAGAATTTCCAAACCGTTGCATAGGAAGTAGTGGAGTTGTAAGGTCGGCGAAACCGCCTGATTTAAGTCCTATGGATTGTTTTTTGTGGAGATTTAAAAATAATATTTACAAAGTTGATGTCCCCCTTGGGTTTTATTAAAATTCCTGTTCAGCGGTAAACACTTGGTAAACGATCTATTCTCGACCAACTTTCAAGATCTAGAAAAATGATACAAAAAATTATGCAATGTGGGGATACAATTTTACTCCTTATCGTTGTATTTCGGTTCGATGAATAAGAAGTATTCAATATAAATTGTCTCAATATACACTTGCTCCTGCAACACGCACAAAATTTTTTCTACGATCGCAATTACTACTACTTACTATATATTTGGACCAAAACAATATGATAATTTATTTAAATCAGAAACTAACTATTTACAGTGCTAACATTAAAAGTACAACTGCCACAGTTTCTGAAAAATAATCCTTGCTGTGGAAGTATATATTTTGGTTTTGGTGCGTATGCGTGTCCTGGTAGGTTCTATGATTTTGTCTGCTATTTCAATCAAACAACATAAGCTTCTGCCACAGTGGAGCTTTTCAGCTGGATTAAAATATTTCCACCATTGACTAAAAAGCTGGCTGTAGTCCCCTGAAAGCTATTCGTTGTTACTAGGACATCTGAATCTAACAAAAGAATTCGAAGGGCGAGCGTTTTTCCGATTTTGTTACTTTAAAGCGGCGACAGTTATCGGAAAACATCAACTTTGCATTGTCAACTACGAGCGCAAATGTCTACTTTGGATAGCGATTGTAGAAAAATGTATTTTTCGTCAATTAAAGCATATCAAACGTCCTTTCGATCACGCCATTAGATAAATGATCGAAAATGGTTTGGAAATGAGCATTATTCGTTTTTCTTTAAATTTCCAACATTTGTCATAGATCCATTTTCTCTTCGATTTCATAATAAACACAAAATTCAGCAACCAAACTTAAATCTCCCCCTTATCTTCAATAATAAGCGGGATCCTCATGGTGAGGGTCGAAAATAAATCAACCTGTAGATTTCAAATTATAATTTTCATTTAACACAGGCCTGTATACGCAATTAAAAATACAAATAAACGGAAATAAGAGTACCTAGAAAAACAACAGATCAGATAGTTTCGTCAAATCGCTACATAATAATAATAGCAATAAAAATAATATTTGTTATTTACTATTTTTTGTCGGATTAATAAAAATTTTTCTGGTTGTCTATTTTCTTTAACTTCAATTTCATAAAAATGTTATCCAAAGTATGCGTTAATTTACGCCTGCCACTTTGTTGTTATATGATTTCGTAGAACATCAGGCCACCATCAGTCGTTTGCTCGCATATATATTAGCGAAATTATCAGCAGATATGGATTACTCACTTGGTGCCAATGATTCTGTACCACCCTTGTATGTACTGCTTTGCATTTTTTTGCAAATTATTAAACTTCGACTTAAGCCGGCTTTGCATTTACGAATTTTCGTATACGACTTTAGCAAATCGCAAGTGGAAACGTAAACTCGTAATTTGCATGCGAATGTCAAATCAAGTAGAGTGGAATCCGATTTAGCGTACGGGTACATGCTAGATGTTTAAAATGGCGGAAATTAAACTAATTGCAACGAATCGATTGAAATAAAACGAATTTTAAGATTTATGAGAATATGGGGTGCTAATAAAAAGCCGAAATCAAAGAAAATTATGATATTAAGTGTCGACTCTTCATTTGCCTTTTTAGGTCTTTGTAGAAAAGAAAACAAACCGCTTTTCCTTATCTTAACAGAATTCAAGACTAAAATGAGAGATTGAACGGGAGGGAAAGAGACTATTTATGATATAAAGTAAAAGCTTCTTTTACATACAAATCTATTATAGTTGCATAGTACACATTCAAAATAAATGTTTTAGGAACAAAGTTTCTACTACAGCGCAGCGTTTATTCTTGTTTTGAACATTCTATCAAGAAAAGTATGGGTTAGTCGACAGTCCGGTAAAGTTGAACGTAATGATTATTTGATGGAGACCACGTCAGTCCCTTAGCGACATGTTGTGAGGCGTAGAATAAGTTTAATGGGGTCGTGATAATGGTAATAGGTACTAGCCATTTAATAAATCAATAATGCAATTGATTTTTCGCTATTACGCCGCGGTCTTACGTACACAGGTAGGACAGTCCTGTATTATTATTTTTTTTTGTATTTAACTGAACTTAACTTTACAACGTCGCAAATGAGCTTTTTCCTTTGAACTGATATTAATTGCATGTCGCCGTCAGAATGTTTATATTGGTAGTTCATACAAAAAGCGTATATTTTATTTCTTCTATTGGAAAGCCTTGATGAAATGAATCATTGAAAATTCATTTCGTTGAATATGTGGCTTATTAATAGAACCAACCGAACTCAAACATTATGCCATATACGGGGCGTCTCAATCTTCTAAAATTACAGAATTCAGTCTACTGTTTAACTGGTTTAAGGTCAACATTTTCAAGTAATATAATTAATAGCATAAAGTACATTTCAAAAATATTTACCTATATATAGGGTCCATTGATAAGTAGCAAACTATGCATCCACTTTGTTATTTTAAATAAAACATCTCGCATGATCTACATAAACTATTGTAATGTACAGTGGCAGGTTTATGTTTTGTCTCCCCCTTGCAACAATTAAATATCGATATTAGCTTCTGCGTGGCAAGGCCAAGAACTTTGGTTCAACAAATAAAAGCACAGAACCGCGATTATTGGGAAAACCCATCTTAAACTAAAGTGGAAGTAATAAAATCTACCTGCGAATCTTACAATAATCCAAGCGTACGGCTACGAGTGGTAGAAAGTATAGATAGATACATCATAAACATCATCATAAAAATCTCACTGTTCGTGTAATAACTAAACTTTTCTTTCAAAAAAAGGGGTTGCAATATGAATACAAGAACTTGTACAAGTTGGAGGTACGGTAGAAAGCAGTGCTTAAGACTTGTGTCAAAAGAAAGATAGTTGGCTAACCACTAGATGGACCCTTGTACTCGATAGGTGGACAATGCGAAATGCCAAGAAGAGATATGGCGGCGATGCTGATGACTTATAACCTCGTAAACGTTTCTTTGTAACATTACAATACAATCAGTACAATATACGAAATCATCTTCCTAATAAAAATGTTTAAGTTTAAATTTTGATTTTTGTTTTAAGTAGGCGTTTATATAGTTTATAGTAAAAAGAAGTCGTTCCTAGATCATAGATCAGATGATTTCTACGCGAAATTGATAATTTTTGAATTTTTAATAAATTCCAACATAAAACCTAAATTTAAATTTTTCGTGTTTTACTCTAAATCCTAAAGGCTTCAGTTACATGTTTTGTGAGTAAAATCGGACTCAAGGAATCGATTCCCGCCACCCTCACTTACTTCTACCGTTTATTTTTTGAATTACACCCCGAAAAAGGCGAAAGATAGGAATTAAAGTTCCCCAACATTCTAAAACTTATAACTCGCTTACCGTAAGAGATAGAAAGTTGGGGTAACTTTTAATGGATCCAGCGTATCGAAATCTATAAATGAAGTTATTAGTTGGAGAGATATAGGAAAATTAAGAAAATGATGAAAAAAGGGAAATTCGAAAGATTGACGATTTCAAAAATGAGAAATTTGAGTTTGAATGTCATTATTTTGTAACAAATTTATTTTGGTAAATTTGGTAGATAAATATCATTCCAGAAACATCATAAATCTATTGCAAAATCATTTACAACCGCTTTGAACGCTACTCAAAATAAATTAACACAAACTTTATAATTTCAAAATTTCCTTTGAAGTTACTGAATCAACTATGATGAACATCAATTTGGTTCTGTAATACAGACGGTATCGCTGGGAATATCACCACATGATACATACTATATATCCTGTTAACCGCGACCTTCCAATTTCGATACCGCATCCAAGTGATTTCCGGTTTTGGTATTGTTTAGTTACAACAACAGTAAACTGACATGGCTGTTCTTAAACGTTGATTCAAAATTTTAAGCCGAAGTAGCTGCTTACAAAATGAAATACATAAAAAATGAATTAATACATGTCATTTATATATGAAATTAAGAAAAGATAAAATTCATAAGTGTAGGGCTGTCTGCTATTGGAACAGAAGGAAGGCATTGCGATAGATAAATAAGTACATAGGTAAATAGTTAATATTAAAAATCAGTGCAATAAAAATTACAATAAAGTTGTTGAGTTTGATTATAGTGATCGTAGTTGGGTTACACGTCAGTTGTATTGATTTTAAATTAATGTTTACATCGCTTATTACTGATTCGTTAAAAAGATGCATTAATACTATATTTTTTTTATTTCAACATCAATTAATTGGTATCAAAAAGCATTTCATATCCCAAAATTCCGGAATGACCGGAATCAAGTTTTCCTATTAGAAATAAAGGAAATCAAAATTATCCGTTCCCATAATAAAAAAAAAAATAGTTATGCATTTTAAATGTTAAATAGAGAAAAACCACACAAAAGTATTGACCCACTCCGCACCACACAAGTTTAATTAATTAATCTAGAACAGCTGTTTCGAGGATCGACATACGTTCTCGTCTACAACGATTACTGCACGCATTTTAATCATTTTTGTAACAGGTATTCCTGTAAAAACATATGCGGAATATCTATGTTGGAAAACAAGCTAGACCAACAATATGGTAAACAATCATTTAATCTTCAGAAATATATTTATAAAATTTTGACGAAATACTTCGACAAATTTAGGGGTGGCGCATTTTTAATTGCAACCTGCTTATTTTGCCCTATACACCCTTCTGTAGAACTCGTAACCATGCGGATAACAAAATAATTTAAATCAATCTACATCAGTATACAGTGAGGTCCTAGGCTATCTCTCTCCATACTAATTTTTGAACGACAGAAGTAGAAAGGTTTTTGAAAAAATTTTTGACCGAATCGGCGGTTCAAACATCCAGTATATTTTTTTGAGAGACGAATTCAACGATACTACATATGTCATGCTTTAACTAAAGATATGTCACGTTGTGCAGCAATAAATGTTTTGGTAATCTGTTTTTATTATTATGCAAAGTAGGATCGTCAAATTGTTTCCTATGACACCTTGTTAGGAAAAAAATAGGAAAACGTAGATTATTCTTATTTTTTATTGTTCTTGTGTGTTACATTTTTCATATGTTCGTTCTTTGTTCTCGGTGTCATTTTTTTTTACCTATTTTGTTAATCATTCTTATTTCTTCAGTTTATCGAACTTAGTTCGAACTAATGGATTATTTAATGAATTTATCGGTTTTTGGTTGACAATATGTTTGTTTTCATGAGTTTTATGTTGCCTGTAGCATGTCTTTGACACAAATCATGTAAAATTATTGTGCCAACTTCAATGTTATGTAAATTTGGTAATTACCACCTTAGTTACCGTGATTGCACAAGAAATTGCCTAATAATTTAAATCTTATTATCTCCTGCCAAAACAGTTTCCTCTTTTCCCTCCTTTTATTTTACTTACGTTCTTCAATCTACCATCAGAGTAACATCATTTGTAAAAAGGTGAAAACTCCGGAAGGGGGTGAGGACATGATGGCAAAAGAATTTCATCCAAGTTAGTTTGACAGACCTATGGAAGACGTATTTAGAGATATATGTATATTTTTTATTTGTAAAAACGGTGTAAATTGCAAAAATCGGAAAATTATCGAAATTTCAGGGGTAGCTTTACCCCCTAAACGAGAGTTTCCGGCGAAAAAGAAAGAGGCGTTTTACAACACTCAGTGGGCCTTACAAATCTACCACGTTTTAATCTGATCGGTTGGAATCTTCCCTTGTGTATACGGAATGTTAAACAGGGTTGATATGCATCGAACACAAAACCAGCTAAACTTATATCGGGCGTAGATGCGTTGGATATAATTTTATGTTCAGCAGAACTTGTCTGCGAATAATTTTTTCAGAGATTTTTGAAATTCTTCTCTGACTTGTTCCAGCTACGCACCAGATGACTAGTCCTTTCTGGTTTGATACATCACAAAGATCTCTTCATTAATCACATTATCCGTTGAATATCAAAATTATCGATAGATTCAGACGTTGCCAGCGTTACATTGCGCACACACACTTCTATCATACTATACGGCAATATCTAAAAGTGAATCGATAAGGAAATAGCGCCCGATACAAACGGCTATCTTCGAATTATTAAACAATTTCGTACCCGCAATGAGCGATCTTGTCGCTATTCCCCTTTCCGAGGCCGTATAAAACACGTATACGGCTCTCGTTACAACCCCTTTGTTTGTTGATGCATTACTTTTTCGACGTTGGTCGTTTGCATAAAAATATCGAATCACACCGCGTTTAAACCTATTTCTGTGTGAGCTGAAACACGTGCTGGGACGCTTGTTCCGCGCACTCGCCGGCCTCTCCTCAACAACTAATTCTATCATTACTTTACGCACTTGATTATTTTTTATCAGTGTTTGCTGCTAGACTGACTCATTTATTTATGTTGTTACGCAGCTGTGGGTCTAATCCGTATCAAACCAGTGCGTTGGTAAAATGTGAGTATTATAAAAGCGTACAAATGGTACGCGATTGATTGTACTTATTTTACTTAACACACGTATAGTACATAGATATTACTGCACCGTAAATTGGCGGTATATCAACGCTATTCAAATTTTACAATCACGTGATCTAATACACAGACGTCATAGCAAGTAAGAATTTTAGTACAAATCCATAAACCTATGCAAGATTCACCTTCATTTAGCAAATTATTTTTTTTGTTAACCATCGATAAATCCATTGATCCTTTATTCGCAAATTTAGTTTTGGGTCATTCTACTATTTAAATGCTTAAATAAATTTAACAAAATCTTTTTACTATACCTTGAAGCGCTCAAAAAATGTTAAGGTTTTCTTTTAAGCACAGCACGAATTATTTTTCTGAAAATACAAAACGTGCAATTTTAATTCCAAGTAAAAATCTGGATCCTGATTTTATGTTTTTAAACGAGGAAACTATCGCTGAGATACAAACAGTGAGTTGCCGAATAAATGTAATAAGAGGATTGATGTTTGAATAAAACAAATATGTAATACCAACCTTTTAAAATAAATTCTAAAACAAGGCGTAATCCACAGTTTGTGCATATCTTATGCGTAATTTTGGACGAAAGAAAATATTTTACATAATCACTGGCGACAACGACAAAAACCGTGTACATAGCGAAAATATATAAATCGCTGCAATTTCGTGAACGCAGTTGTGACGCTGTCGACGTAGTTTGAGGGATTGCTCGGCAGAACGAAAGATTCGTGGTCGCTGCGTTGGTTTGGGAAAGCCTGAATATCGCTATTGCCGCATGATATTGAGATGTTTCGGTGTCGTTAACTATCCCCATCGATATAATAATCCAAAAGAAAATATTTTAAATTTCTAACCTTTCAAGTATTTTTTCCTTACAGTTACAGCATTGATTGCAATGTTTAAATGCACATCACCTTATGTATTCCATTGTCACGCAATTTTTAAAGTCAGGTTTTCACAGTTCGTGACACACGTAAAAGTTGCGTATTCTGATCTCAATGAAATGAGGTTTGAACTTATAAACTTGTAACTTCAATAAAAAATATTGTGCACAAATAATGATCACTGCTACATGAATGTTGAAATCAGAATACCCAACTTTTAAATTTTCTATGCGCTATGAAAAAAGTTTATGCTGTTCTGTGTTATGGTAAGTTTTTCCTCTTGTGACCCCTATCCGGCAACACACTGTATTTTATACTACCCGGATCACTTCATGCCTAATGGTCTAATATCAGAAAAGTGTCCCACTCCGCCATGGCGAATTTTAAAAATCCGAAATCTTGTGTACACCTTCTTTCCTATATCCACTACCGGCTTAATTAAGAGTAATTTATCAAAATATTAATAAAATTAATTCACTATTAAAAGCATTTCTTGAAATAGTAACGTATATTATGCTATATGAGCTATATTATGCAACACTTTTAAATTAAACATTTTTTTGTGAAAAATTTGACAAATGCAGAGTATAAAACTTAAACAACAATATTTTCTATTCGGTCTTACCCATGTTGACCAGTTTTGAGATTTTTATTAGCAACATAAATCCCTCTTTAGATTATTACCTTCAAAACAATAATTCTTTTAAATGGCGACTCCTATTTTTAAGAATATTTACGTGTTCTACTTGAAAAAATGCGAATAAAACACATTTACTGCCTACACGTAAATTTGTCGAGTTATATAAAAAAAAAATCATGAAATCAATTAAACGATAAACAGTTACAGCTGACAAGATTGCCTTGTTTTGGGTAAGCTAATAACAAAGGAATACTGCAATATGGGCGTTGCATTTGTGTCTGAATCCAATCATTCTTTTTAAAGTAATATGGACCGATGAAACATTTCTAGGGGAAAGGATTTATAATTCCAAAAATAAAAATTATTTTGCCATCGCTAACAAGACCTCAACATTTCCAACAAGAGTTTATTTAGCTTTAATGTATTTTGTGTTCGAAGAATATGAGCTTCCATATCAAATATGAGGAAAATTTAAACGGCATTAAATAATTAAATTCACTTCAGTGGAATTTATTAATGGTCTAATTATGGATGAAATGTAAGCATGTTGATACCAGTTAGGAGCATTGCACACGTGAGATTACAGACCAATTAACGCAAATGTTTTGTGGTCGATGGATGAGGAATTTAGGAATTTTGACATTTCTTTGTCTGGACTTATTACAAACCCCATTTATTCTCCGGAAATCTGAGAGTGCCCAGGTTTTGCCAGTTTTAGCGAAGAAGAACTCCAAAAGGCAGTAAATTCTGTGCACCGTAGGATATTCTTATGTCTGCAATTAGATGGAGATTGTTTTGAAGATTTATAACAAATTTAAAATTTCTATTTATTTTTTGACTAGTTGAACTTTTTATTGAATTTCCACCCATTCTTCAATTTACACTGTAGCTACTAATTAAATATTTACTAATAATCAACTAAATATTTAGTTTTAAATCAATATTTATCTTATTTTAACAACAAAACACAAATAAAATCGCTATTGGATATGCAATCTGGAAGCTAATCCTTTATTTAGTTTAAACTTTAAAGATATGCATATTAGTAGTTTTTATACTTCAGTATACGGAGTAAAAGCACATAGATCAAATAAGCACCCATGTTAACATAAGGTTACAGTGTTCATTCGTCATTGGATTGAGCAAAACAAAGCCAGCCTTGCCAATTTTGGTTTATAAATAATCCATTTCATAATTTTTAAGACTAACTGGGAAACGAGTGAATTCTTTACCCGCATTTTTTCAAGTAGAATATGGAAACAAACATACGGGTTTGCCTTTTACAAAAACTGACATTTTTTTAGTTGAATACGTTAGTGTCTTTTGAACTACAACATTTTTGATATATGTTTACAGCAATAAAGCGTGTTTTGTGTTATTAATAAAAATGTTAAAATTCTTACGTGGGTAATACCGATTGACTCTTGTTAACAATAGAATTAATAAAATTTTCTATAATTTGCATGCAATTATTATTCCCAAACTAGAACTCTCTTCAGATAAGGATAAGAAATTTGGAAAAAAATATAAATAATAAAGAATGTTAATTGTATACTGTAATGTAATCATTAAAGCGCAACATTCTCGCTTGTTTTCCAGTGGTGTTTAACCGGGGTACAGAGCTGCTTCGTTACATGTCGGCACTTCTTGGCCTTCTATGCTGTGTGCTATGTGTAATACATATTGCAGTGCGAAGTTGACAAGTGTCGGAATTGAACGGAAAGCATTAAAAATGTTAAAAATGCGTAGAAATGCATCAACTTATCTGTTTGCTGACAGGGTAAACATGTATTTATGTATTTCCAGACTTAGTATATAATGGTAAAGAAGGTGTTTAGTTCGCGATAAAAGTCTATTATGTCGGAAACTACATATGTAAATAGCGCAACACTCAAATTTAAAAATAACTGGAAGGAGACCGTATAAAAAATTTCTGTGTGATTTTACGATGATGTTAAGTACGTGCAATATACCGTTTTAGAAAATCAGACAAACAATGTTTCGTCAGTTTTGGGAGAAATACAATCCAACGTGGGAACTACCAAGTCCGCATACGCTACGTAGGTATTTGCCGTCATTACATGATATTGAGAATTATGTGAAAACCGCAGTAAAAAATGAACGGTTGTAACAAACTATAGATGAAACTACAGACATTAAAAAAATTCTGCAGTATCGATTGTAGCACGGACAATGACCTCGAAAGGACCGTCACGCGCTTATTTGCTAGTCTGTAAAAGACAGCAAACACTAGACAACTTTGAAATTTCACCAAAGCAAGTGTTAATGATGGTTACCGATGCTGCCACGGTTATGCTTCGCACAGGTCAATTATTCAAAGCTGTTCAACCGAATTGGCTGCACATAACATATCTGCTTCATGCTTTACACCTTGATTGATTTTTCTAGATTACGCCATCTTTTTAACAATAGTGTTGCGGAAGATCCGTTATACAAATTCAAAGACCACTTTAAGTACGGGAATATTACATCGCTAGATGTAGAACGATCTTTTTCTGCGTATAAGCAGATATATACGCCGCAACGGACGGGGTCACAAAGAGACCACTGTAAAAACGTATGCTATCATACAGGTGCTTAAGGCCTCATTTTTGGATTTCTTTTAGTTTTTTATTCTAAATAACGCCCACGTTTGTTTCGGTTAACCCAGAACAGTGACGCTACTGCTAGGCAATCGATTCGTTGCGCTCTAGTAATTATTAAATATTAATGTATTAATTAACATACGAAGATCTCCAACTGTAGAGATTTGTTCGTCTCTAATATTATAATGCAATAAACCATATAATCCTATTTAATTTAAAATTAACTATTTTTTTTACCCTATTAATGGAATAACATGGGAACAATATAATATTGAGTTAATGGCTAAATTTAAATTCCAGTAGAATTTAAAAATCCTGCAAAACAAGTTTTTTAAAAGATTGCTCTGAATTCAACGTTTGTAACCTAGCAAATATATTTATTTTCCAATAACTTAAAACTGTGTTATTGTTTTAATACTTTAATGGTAACAATACACGTTAATCAATAGTTGAGCTGAACTTTGCCATATGTTACCATATTTTATTATGAATAAGTTAGACCGAAGAACACAGTAATCCAAGTTGTTCATTATTTATTTTTTAACTACGATGTTATTATAGGCAGTACAACATATCATCTTACAATTAACAGAATTTGTTTAGAATGTACTCTATTATCCTACATCAATTATTTACAAGCTACATTGTACCTAAAGGCGGGGGCATAGTGAAGCGAAGAGATCGGACACTAGCGATATGGCAGAGTTAGATAAACGCCTGGATCCATTCTAATGTCTTTAATATGGCTAGTTGAATGTTAAAAAAATGTTCCATGTTTATCGTGCTCTGTTATTGGTAGAACTTGTGGAAAGTATAATATAATCGGTTATGAAATTGTTACACAAAATACTAAAACTTTGAAAGACTTATTACAAACTTCTGCTACATCCCTCGCACGCAACTATGGAATACATTCGGCAAGAGAATATTGAAGCAAGAAAAATATAAGCACAAAAATTTTGATTTCTTACTCAAAGTACACCGACAGAATAAAGATGATTATTAGGACCGAGTAATCGGTTACTCGGGTACTCGAAATTTTTAGCATCGGTTCTACCCGATGTCGGATATCTGGTTCTAAAACCAGGGACCCGGGTAATCCGAAACCAGGTAGTATGCTAGATGGGTACCCTGTTCTTGAAAAAGACGGTTTTCGACAGCTGAAATATATGTATGTACACTGCCGTTCAAAGAAGTTCGGTCGGTTGGTAAAAAACATGGAAAGGTTACAGAAACAAACGAAACTAAAAACAAAGTGCAATTTTATTGTATGTACAGGTAAAAAATACAAAAATAAATAAATAAAAAGTTATTCTGGCCTAATATAACATACCGAATATAATATTTTTTTTTCATCGAAAAAAACTCCTCTGCTGTTAATCACCGCTCGAACTATTCTAGGCATTCTTTCGATAAGTTTTGTTAAAACGGATTATGGAATATTAATCCATTCATGTTGCAGAATATTCCGTAAATGTTCTTGTGAAGTTGGGCATATTTTTCGGATCCTCCTGTCCAGTTCATCCAACAACAACTCTATCGGGTTCAAATCTGGGCTTTGTGGGGGCCATGTCATTACTTTCAGGGCGTGCTGTTCTTCTTGCTCCTTTAGATAGTTCTTACACACTAACGCAGTGTGTTTTGGGTCGTTGTCATGCATGAATGTAAAGTTACGGCCTATTATACGCAATCCTGATGGCACTGCATGATTCTGGAGTATTGCAAAATAATTTTCCTTCCTCTTTACACCCTGCACTCTGCATAAATCTTCCGTCCCAGCAAAGGAGAAACATCCCCACACTAACACAGAACAACGCCCTTGCTTCACTGTAGGCACAATGCAGTTCGGGATCACTTTTCGGTTTTAGATCTTCGAACATAAACTCGTCGATTTTGCCCAAAAACCTCAAACTTTGACCGTTACTTCAAAGCACGTGTTTCCAATCATCTAACGACCAATCTAGATGAGAACGGGCCCACTGTAGCCGCTTTGCTCTGTTGCCCGGACGTAATAAGGGTTTTCGAATGGCAATGCGTCCATGAAGATCCGCTTGTTGAAGTCGACGTTTTACCGTACTCACCGAAATTTGTTCCTCACGGCCGCCATTGACTTCAGCTGCTACTTGTGGCGCTGTTAATTTTCTATTGCGTTTGCTTAATAATACAATTCTCAAATCTTCAGCTTTTGTTGTTTTCCTAGATGCTCCAGGACGAACACGATTTTCTATAGTTCCAGTTGTCCGATATCGCTTTATGATGTCATTTACCGTTGAACTTCTCATATTTATTTTTTCAGCAATTTGCAGTACCGAATATCCTTCTTCAAACAGCGTAATAATGCGTGAACGTTTTTCTGCACTGGTAGGCTTGCCACGTGCCATTTTGAAGTAAATTTTCTTAAAACTTTCGCGCAAAAACGACAGATGCACACCAACACACGTTTAACAGTAAAATGAAGCAAATTTATATCTTTACGCCTGTGATAAATAAACAAGAATGATACTGCGGTATATTTCCTAAATGTATTGTTCGTTAATAATCTCCAAACGACCCGTTTCAAAGATCGGTACTTCCGAGAAATTCTTGGAATGATAATAAAAGGGACTTTATTGTGGTTGTCGCAATATTTCTACTTTACATAATAATTTATGGCTTTAATCCCTTAGAAAAGAGTGTATGCTTAATATTTTTTCTAATTTTATGTATTAATAATTGTATACAGTGTGATATAATAGATTTTTATTGTATGACCTAACTTCACTGAACGGCAGCGTACATGTATTCGATTGATACATTGATGTTATTGTTCGAGAAGCGAGTACTCGATTACCCGATATCGGGTACCCGAAAACAGTTCTAGGACTGTATGGTTGAATGGCCAGCACCAGTACTCGATTTCGAGTACACCCCGAGTATTCGGTTCTAGAACTGGATATCCGATTAACCCGGTCATTCCCCATGCTATAGATAACGTTGTGAATTTTGAGTACAGGATTCCATATGATTTGTGTTGTGTACGAATTTTGTGTTTTTTATAAAGATATTCTTACGAGATAACTTTGACTTTGATTATCCCCCACAAAGTAATATTAATGGGAATTTTTTCTTATAATCTTTTAAAGCTTATCATAACCTCAGGAGCTTTAGTGTGCAAATTGTGTATATAGTGTTCCATGACCCTGTTACTAACACCTTCTCGCCGTGGAGGTTGAAGCCCAGTTAATTACGAATGGCGACTCGGGAGTGTACCGGATCTACTAAGAAAATTTGATTCACTGAACCGCTGAGCCGTTTAACATTGAAATAAATGATCAAAATGCCAGAATTTGAATAATTAAAAATAATTCGAATTCTGCAAATATTCAAATTAAAATGATAGAAATTAATGAACTTGGGTATAAATGCACGTTCTTCACTCCAAGGCCCCACCGTAGTATATTGCTTAGTAGGAATGTAGAAACGCATTAGTTAATATTAATTCGTATTTCCAATATCGCGTATTTCAATGTCATTTGCTACAATCCAGCATCAAAATTGTTTTTAATTGTTTTGTTTATTTAAGCGTTTCTTGTTTTCTAGATTAATATGGCACTACCATGTGATCATCCCAAAATTCTACAAAGACTGCCAGCACATAACAGTGATGTAACGAGCTGTGATTTTGCACCAAATTTCAATTTAATAACCGGATCAAGGTAAGACAAAAGATAGCGTAAATAGATGAATTTTACCTACATTAAAAATGTATAATTGGAATGCTATAGCTAGATTTTAGTAAAAGCAGAAAACATAAGGTTCGTTTAGAATAATCACTAATTTGACATACAAACGGATCAGTACGCTCAAGTTTTCTGGTGACTTCATTGTTACCCCAACTGTGCTACTAATGCCTTTATCAATTATCTTCAATTAAATTCAAAGCAATACCTGCTGCAATTTAAAATTTTTTGGTAACAATATTCTCATTCTTTCAACATACTTCAACGACTATTAGTCTGAAGATGACTATTTTCATTTTTAATTTTTTTTTTCGATAACGCTAATGTGAAAAATTAATTAAAGAACCATATATGAAAAGGTAAATAATTTTTGAAATATGCGTAAAGTGTAATATATTTATAAACGCATTGTAAACAATATTACAATTGAAATAATTTATGTAATATTGTTCACAACTTAAAAGTGAGTAATACTTGAAGTTATAGATATTCTTTTAAGAAAAGATGTACATTTTATTAAACAGAAAAGCAGAGTACATACAAAAAAAAAATACATGAAAACATTATCGTCGTCTTTTATGTTTGTTATAAGGTGCCTTTACTTTGAACGCTCATGTGTTGTGAGCCTTTGCCCTTAAAATCGCTATTTGCTGTCGTTTCCTTTGAGCATTAAGCGCTCATAAGAATGCACACAGAATCGCTCGACTTGTGTTGTTAGCGAACGTATAATCAATAGAAATAGTGACAAATATGAATATGATAAATGAAACAGATATTGTTTACATGCTACTTCTGCTAATGCAATGAATAATGGATTTATTGGGAGATGATGAACATGAAAATATCTGTGAGAACGAAGCATATAACTGTGCTATTTCTTATTCAGAAAATTCTATTCAACATCCAGTGTACAGATTCAAACGTTATGTTGAGTGCTTAACAATACTGTTCGATTTGGTATAAAAGCGCTTATAGCGCTCAGTCTTTTGCTACCTTACCTTGATGAAACAAGCGTCTGTGAGCGAAAGTTATCAGTGATATCTTATCATGTACTATCTGTATTTATCAGCGCTCGTATTCTCAAAAGAGACGATCAAAGTCCCGCTTAAAAGCGCTTAAAGCGTGTAAAAAGCGTCCAACCTGAACGCACCCATAATGTATCTGAGCAAGGTGCTTTATTCGATCCTCGGAAATTTGTGTTACCTATGAAAATGTCATTGATATTCTGTACATGTCTTACATGATTTTGTCATAATTATCAATTTTGCCACATGTCCACCCACGTCTGTCGTTGTCTAAAATCAACTTTGTAGTGTTTACCCACACTGTGTAAATTGTTGTTATAAATAACGAATTTTCCCGTATGCGACAGCTACACTAGCGCAAGTGTTTATAGTAATGCCACACATACTTACACGTGTTGAATATGCCGATATGGTTTGGTTGCTTACGCATTTTGCAGTGGCAATGCTCTTGCTGCTTGAACGACTACCACACACGATCTCCTAGTACCAAATTTCAAAGTGTTTACTAGTGTTTTTACTTAAGCTGTGAGAGATTAGTACAGTATTCCGCCGTCACATTTTTTTCAGAATGTGGACGGTAGAACCTAATCCATCAACAAGTTACACATACAAGAGTATGGTGAATACGGCTTCCGTCATTATCATTTATAAGCTAGATAATTGAAGCTTTGTCAGTGACTAACGGGTAATTGCAATGTTGTCCCATTCACATCGGTGATCCGCCGAAAATCAACAGCTTCCACTATTATTGGAAGAGATTCTTTTGACTACAAGGATAGTTGCATGGCTGAGCCCCTGCATCATTTAAATCTAACATTCCCCGGGAAATAGATTCCCCGAAATGGTTACATTCATTAGTCTCTAAGCCCTCGAACCTTTATCCATGTAGTCTATTGTTTATGCGACATTTACAAATTTAAAAATCAATAAACACAATCAATAAGTCGCTTGCTTTTGTTTAACATCTTCTGTAAGTCCGTTTTGTGCTTTGTGTGTTTCTGTAATCATTAACAATTGGGCACATACTTATATATATTTTTTTATATACTACCACATTTAAGTTTTCTTGTTTAAATAATAGTACACAATCTTCCAATACAATTTGTACAACACATTTCTTTCAGTGTACTAAATGTATGCATTTATGCAACAATTTGAACTTATTATAACTTTCTGGGACGACTGTTGTATACGTACACACATAACTTTTACGAATGGTTTCTTCTAGTGACAAAACCATCAAAATATGGGAATGGATCCCTTCGCAAGGCTATGTACAAAAACAGTTTTCGCCTTTACGCGGTCACAAGTACGGAGTAACGTGCGTAAAGGTGTCGCCTCAAGGGTCAATGCTGGCTACCGCTTCTGTCGATGGTACTGCTGTTCTGTGGAATTTACACTCCGGTACGAAAATATACACCATGACCCAAGTGAACGGTGATGTGATAAGAGTTTGCAGGTAAGACCTACGCAAATATGTAAAACGATGTTACCTCTATATACTTGTATCTATCTAGATTTACCCCTGACAGTTCCATTTTGGCGACAGGTGGCGACAATGGAGCGATCTGTTTCTGGGATTTGATCCACAGAAGTTTGATAAAGTAAGCTATACTTTTCTTGCATAATTTTATAAATTATCTCTTTATTGAATTACGGTAACTGTTGTATATTTAACGACTGTTTATTACTGTAATTATCCTCTTAAGAAATAGAGAATTTTGTTTTGTGCCAATATGTCCGGATAAAAAGAAACGCTTTTAGTAATCGGGAAAGCTGCTCGACTACGGGCGTTGAAAAATGTGCTACTTGCTAGTTTGTTTGTCCATGGATCTCAAATAAAAAGACTAGCTTCCGGACCAGGACAGACAGATGGATTTTCGGAAGCAAAAAATTTTGCTCTTTTAGACAATGATGAATTAAAAAATATTAATAATTCCAAATTTAACATCTTTTTACCGTAATTTTATTCTAAACATATTCTTTTAAAAATGGATGATGTCTCCCCTGCCTTTGTAATCATAATGGGCAAGCCCAGAAAAAATTAGAGGTATGAATGAAGAACTTAAGCGGTATAAACGCGGATTTACTTCCCTTCGCCCTCTAACCCCAGCTACACCAAGAAAAAACAAATACATTACTGAATATTATTCCATTTTTAGAACAATTTTTAGCCATGAAGGAGCGATGCAAGGCTTAACATTTACTCCTGATTCCATGTATGCGGTTAGTGGATGCGCGTTGGAAATCTTAAATATCTGGTCAATGCAGGACGTTGGTGATACGACGAAAGATGATCTTTGTGAACCAGTGACTAGTCAAGATAACTCGCATGATTTAGGAGTTACATGCATAGACGCTTCACCTGTAATAATGCATGAAGGTAAAACCGTAATTGCATTCAATTTGTAACGTATTAACGACATTAAAAATTGAGTGTAGGCTTTCACGACCGTAATCCATAGTAGAAATGTCTTTCCGGTGATGTCGTGTAGTTAATATTTTACTTGACGTTTCGCTGACCATGCTGTCAGCTTCTTCAGAAGATTTCTAAAGACTGTCTTTAGAAGTCTTTAGAAATCCTCTGAAGAAGCTGACAGCATGGTCAGCGAAACGTCAAGTAAAATATTAACTACACGACATCACCGGAAAGACATTTCTACTAGACATTAAAAATGTATTTATGGTTAATATCATTTACACAAACTACAGTAATACGTTAGCTGTACTGAGCGGTACATACGTCTGTATGCTTGTATTAGCATGTACATCGTTATCCATATCAGCCAATACTTCACTTAAATAACAAAAAATCAAAACTAATCCTTATCATGTACGCAATGATTTCTTTTAGAAAATAACCCGATGGCCAAATTTTACACAATTGCAACTGGTGGCAACTGCGACAAGATCTACATATGGAAGGTAATGTGCTACATATCACCGAAGCATGCCGGCGGAAGGAATCAAGTTACCATGGAAAAGATTCAAACGCTACGAGGACATAATTCCGCCGTAACATGTGTGAGATATAATCATAACGGGTCCATGCTTGTATCATCTAGTCTCGATAAACTGGTGAAAATATGGAGTGTGGAAGGTGTTTGTATCACTACACTTCCGGGCCATACTAGATACATCAATTGTGTTTCCTTTTCTAGAGATTCGAATCTGGTTTCGTCAGGTAAAGGATTATTTTCTATACATCATGCATCATATATTAATATGAATGATATAGGCTATAACCGTCATAGTAGGCAGCTTGTTTCTTTATGTTTTGTATGTGTAATCACGTAATCAGCTTCTGATTTGTTCGCTAGTATGTATTAGCAAGGAACTTGCAAATAGCCAGGATAACTTAACATATATGTGAATCTGACGTAGTCTCTGTAGGGAAGAGTCCTGCAATATTAGCCTAAAGTTTTTTGTGCAATATGATAAAGATCTTGGTATTGTTTTAATAATTTATAATATATAATTTATAATCAATGTAGTTCCCTTTGCTTTTTGAAATTCTGTTCAAATAAAGGAGAATACTGCTAGGATATAGTTAATGCATTTGCCATCTACTTCTACTGCTCCTCTTCTTGACATCTCACCAAATCTTCCTCTACTGTCACTTGATAGTGTTACGTTTGATGATGTTGCCATATCTTTTAAAAAGCTAAGTGAAAAATCGCCGGCTGGTGATGATGTTGGTGATGAAAATTTCCTAAACTCTGGAAAGTAGCATGCACACCCCATTATTGAAAAGGGTACTCTACAGACATAAAGAACGACGTTTTCGAACAAATGCTTTTCAAAATCAACTCCCGAAGATAAGGTCATATATATCTCCTCTACAGCATGGTTTCATTTCGGTATGTTCCGCTGTAACCGACCTCGCTTGTATTATACCCAAGACATTGCAGAACAGCTTGATCGCAAAGGTCAAAAAGGCGTCATATACACCGACTTTTTATGAACATTGACTCTATTGATCATGGAATTTTACTTCGTTACTTAGTTATGCTACTTTGGAATAACTTGAGAATGAGACCCAATTATGCTTACTCCAATTGATTTAAATCTTACACATTCAGGTGTAGTACAAGGCTCAAAATTTTGACCGTATGTTCATCAATGATTTGCCGGTTCCTTTTTTCCTTTTTTTTTTTGTTAACACACACCGACGACGTGAAAATCTATTGCTCAATAAATAGGGTCTAGGAGTGTGCGCAACTGCAACAACAGTAAGTTATAACAATAGTCAGTTTATCTCTTTTACTAAGAAACTTATACAAATTTATTCCTTTCTCTCCCATCGCTCCTAATTTCGTCATTTAAGTACTTTGGGTATCACATTGGATCACCAACTAACTTTTGTCCAATACATTCGTGAGGTATGTACATCTGCTTTTAAATCTCTTGGTAACTTGACCAGCACCCACACCAAAGTGATCTTATTACATTTACACAGACTTATTAGGTTTTGTAGGCATTTCCATGTTAATTTGGAGGCTACATGATGAGGCGCTTGTGCCTTTGCGGCTGCTTAACCAATACATCATATGTGGTTTAAGCCCTTATGTCTTATGTTTTTCCAATTGTTCCGCAAGTAATCGGTTATAACCTTTTGACTGATCTGTACTGCTGTATGACAGAATGTTGGAGATTTTAAACCATTTGGTTTTCATCGTTTTATGAGGAGAACATCGCAGTGGAAGTGACGTAACGATAACGATGATTCCAAGGAAAATGAATATTAATATAGCTGTTTTGCGCAGTCCGAAATTTTTGTATCAATTGTACGGTCTTACAACTAGACAATAATATGGGATGACTAATACTATAGGACTTTCCCGTAATTAAATACAAGTATGAGAGTAATTTAAATCATCAAATCTATAATTTTCTGGCAACCAGCTTGCATCACGTTTAAGTGCTTTTTTGTTCTTCCTCCTTTTTACGACCATTGTAGTAACTCGAACTTTTCCCCGATTTGATCTTCATACTTCCCTTATTTCGTAATCAGATTCTTACTCGTTTTAATAACCTGAAAGGTTCCACAGGTTCGAACGATAAGTCTGTGATAGTATGGGACCTGACAGGAAGATTAAGCTGTGATTTAGAATTAAATAAGAATCAATCGCATTGGAGCAATATGGCACAGAATTCGCAAGAGACTCATGTTGTCCGAGATGCCGAGAGCAGCGATAACAGTGCCACGTTACTTGAAAAAGCCGACGACATTGCCGAGGCAGCTATAAATTCCTGCCAATTCTACAATGATACACTACTTGCCACAGGCTCAAGGTTGGCACGAAATGAATCAGAAAAAAAGATACTTTTTTACTATCACATGTATGTCCGTTGTAGTGACAAGATGGTACGTCTATTCAGAGTAGATCCTAACGGAGAAGACATATTAGAAGAAATCGAAGGTTCACCATTAAATGAGCATTCGTATTCAGTAAATCATGTTGAATTTTCGAAAGACGGTAATTTGCTTGCATCAAGTTCTTTAGATGGCTGGACATTGTTATGGAATCCTAAAGTAAGCTATTGAAGATTCCTAATGACAATATTTTGAATGAATTTTCCGCAGACAGGGGAAAGAATAACAGCTTTACCAGAGAACAGTGCAGGTGTAAGGGTTGCCACATTTTCACCCGATAGTACATTTATTTTGACAGCTGGTGATGACGAAAAAGGCACTATTTGGAATGTTCATACGAAAGAGAAAGTGACGTTAGTATTATTATAAATTTGTTGGTATATTACTGAAATATTAAGTCTATTGGGGTGACGACGTAAACGGAGAGGTGCATTGATTCGATTCCTTCGTGTCTTTTTCCTTGTCCGTTGTTGTACATGTATTATGCTTCGAAAATACACGAGGAAGTCGAATTATTAAGCGCACTCCTCCGCTTGCATCATCACTCTCCGCCGCTGGGATTTACAGGTATTCCGATAAACGTATAGAATGCTATCGTAACACATAAATAAATAAGACATAAATCCAAAATATTGTGTAGCAAAATTTTAAACATTTTTCTGTCACTGTATATAGCTGTGTCTTCGGGAATTGGGCGTCTTCATTGAAAACATTTGCTACAAGTAACTCTATGTTGTACGGATTATTTTTATCATTAACTAAGTTGAGAGCAAGTAATTCGAATAAGCTCGCAACGCAGTGATTTATTATATAAGTAGGTAACATTATCAATCGTTCCGATTCTTTTAGTGAATTGGAAGGTCATTTAGATGCCATTACGTCGGCCGGATATTCACCAGATGGAAAAATTATAGCTACGATGTCGAACAATGGAGATTTTCGTTTATGGACAGAGGGTTTAAATATTTTTACTCAAGATGATGCACACGACTTAGGCGTTCAAAGTTGTGATTTTTCCCAAAGTTTAGAGCCTATTCCAAACACCACTAGCGCTGATGTGCAAAATTATCTACTTGCAACTTGCGGAAACGATAGCATGGTCAGACTATGGGTGATTTCGGTACAAATAGTAAGTAAGGCCAGTTCTACTCCGTATTTGTTAAAAAAAATGCAGTTACTTTAAATCTACGATTATAGATTACAAATTCTGTTATTTCATAGCCTTTCTTTTCATTGCATTATAAAAATATGAAATAACTTTTTGCTTACAGAATTGGGGCAGTTACGATTACAGTAAAATCAAAGTAAAATTGTGGAGAACTCTACAGGGTCATGGTAGTAGTGTGACCTACGTCCGCTTCTCAAGTTCTAGCGAAATTCTCTGCTCTACAGGAACAGATAGGCAAGCCAGAATTTGGTCTGTATACAGCGCGGACTGTTTGCATGTTTTAGATCATGATTCCATAGCTACTACCTGCTCGTTTAGCGCGACTTGTTCTATGTTAGCTGTAGGATGTTTGGATAAGACGTTGTGGATATGGAAATTACCCCCGCAATTGGTAAATAACGCACATGCTAACTTTTCCAATTGTTTTTATATTTTAAACAGCATGAACATCTAACGATCCCTATACGTGCTTTTGTTTAAAAAAATATTCCCTATCTCCAGTAGTTTTGAACATGGAAACTTTTGAAATGTTGCGCTGCATGTAAATGTTTTTATGTTAATTGCAGTGTTTCAGAATCTGGCTATAACATGCCTAGAATTTCCATGAGCCCAGAAAGCTATGCAACAAAATTTAGAATAAATGAAAATGTTTTTTTTTTGTTTATGCAGGTTTTCCAAACAGCGGTTGTGAATAAACTAAAATGTAAGACCAAAGCAGTGATGGATTGGACATTAACGGATCTACTGAAATGGTTAGTGGATGTCGGCCTATCTGAACTTACGGACTATATTTCCAATACCACTTTGGACGGAGAAAAATTGCTGACAGTGCCAGAAGATCAATTATGTTCTAGATTAAACCTAAGTAAAATAAGCATATGCTTTTGCCTTTCTCGCAGCACTTATCCAATTTTTGTGGGCAGATGCTGATCAAACGGAGAAGTTGGTGAAGGAAATTAAATGGCTGAAGCAAATGGAATTTTCGCAGCCGAGTACCTGGGATAAAACCGATGTGCCAATAGACTTCTTATGCCCCATAACGCATGAAATAATGAGGCAGCCTGTCGTAATCAGCGACGGCTTCACTTACGAAAAGAGAGCGATTACAGAATGGTTTATGTCAGGAAAATTTACCAGTCCTATGACCAACATGGTACTGATGAATACGGAGTACAAACCTAATATGGAACTAAGAAACGCGATTTATTCCTATTTATACGGAGATAAATAGCACTAGTATACACAAATTACTACAATAATATATATAATTTCTTGTACACCTATATAAAACTGAGCGAATTGACAAATATTTTCAAATAGAACAACAAACGCGGGCACTACGTCCACAAATACTTATTTTTATTGTTTGCTTTTAATCCACAATAAGTATTTAAACTTTAAAAATAAAATATGCTACAAAGTTATTTTATTAATTTCAATAAATGTTAATGTAATCAATCAAATCATAAATCTAAAGTTTATAATTTTCAACTTTTTGAACATTAGATACCTTTTGTTTCTACAAAACAATAAATTGGAAAAGCTTTGTTAATTTATTTTTGAAAAATTTTGATTCAATTTTTTATGTAAAACAAATTATATATCTCAAAATGAAGAAAACGATTTTTAGCAATCTGATATCTTGAAGCAAGCCTATATAGCGTGTCCACGTATTCGACAGACTATAATTCACTTCGCAGGCAATTTAGAGAAAAGATTTTCAAATAAAAAACATTCATAGATAAATGCTTAATGTGGAGAAGAGCTTTTTCTATTTTATTTTGTAAAAATATGCACGGCGTTCTATTTAAAAACATTGAAACGACATGAATCAAACTTGGCAACGAATCTATGGCCTTCTTGAGAATCTGGTTGATATAAAAAAATCTTCAATGTTTGTAAAAAATTCCTGGAATTACTCAAGAGAATAAAATGAGTGCGTCACTATCCTAGCCTGTAAGCGGTTTCAGATACCGGCCGTTAACCAACCAACAACGACATTTAGCAAAAATCTCAAATTATCTCAATTATCTCAAAAAGTAGAATAGATAGGCATAGGGAATATTGATGAAAGTTCCCATGAATGGCAAAGAGGTATCTAAAATCGTAATAATATATAGTGTTCAATAAAAAAAAACTAAATTTGTATCGTGCGGAGCGTGTATCCAGAAATATTTTTTATTTGAAAACTTTCTCCAATTTGCTCAGAAAAGGAATTATCTTCCGTTCACGCACTAAGTGGATACGTCATATGTGCATTATGTTAACTCTTTCACTGATTAGATATTTCGGCCACCACTTAGAATATATGATAGCGCGTACGAATGTATTCGTGTAAAGGAACGAAAGGGTTGATAATTAAATGCGAATCGACCCGCTTCGAACGTGCATAAAATATTGCCTACCGTATTCAAAGGTACGAAATACGAGGTCGGCTAACTATACGTGTATCAACGAGCTCAAAGATCTGTTATCACAACGATTTTTTTTACTTGAGCGAGGTTTATTACATGTATTATAACAAAATAATTTTCATAATTACTTTATTCCGTTTCTAAGGGGAATTGTAGTCAATATATTATTCGTTTTGCGTATATGCAATTCTTTTTAGAAAATAAATAATGTAGCTCCAAGAATAATTTTGTCAAAATAATCCGTATAATAATAGGTTATGGAACTCGACGAGATACGTATAGCATTACCGCCAATATATGAAATTTCATGCTAGTTAGTTGACCCAATCTCGTACCTTGACTGTGGTAGACAATATTTGCATCTTCGAAAATGTAGGATCCGCATCTAATTATTAAGATACCGTACTTCTAACTTGATTTTTATGAGTAGGTATTTAGGGTGCACATGTAGCCCCGACCCAGGAGAATTATCATGAAAAATTGTCCTGATGAGCGTGTACAAGCAGCAGTAGAGCGTGATGTTAAAAAATGCCGAAGTCTATTACATAGTAATTATATTCCGCATTTATTTTTAGGTGTAAGTAAACATATCACATATCAATGGCAGTTCCTAGTTAAGTAACTTGTTGATACTTTAAAAATTGGCATTATGATAGAGCGATGTGTTTGGAAATATGTCTAGATCCTTAGTAAGGAGAGATCTATTTCTTTCACAACTTATGGCTAGTTTCACAGGAATTTTCAGACCAGCAATTTTAGTTATATCGTTGAGTGAACGAATTGACAATTCCTTCACTCAACGTTATTCTAAAATCAACATTATTACTATAGCTGCGATGATAATTAATTCAATTAAATTGTGAGATATGAATTTATTTATTTTCTAAGAACGCACGTCTGTCGAATGCGATAATTGATGTAGCATCGCGATGGCCTCAAAATATGACCATGTGCGCATAGTTTCGCACTGTGCTAAGTCGCAATTTTACACTACGCCGTTACGTCCATTGTGCATACTCTCGAACCACGTCTTAATTCTTACACCAGTTTCGCCCCAACCTATATGAACGGCAGTTTTGAGGTATTAAATATTACGAAAAAATGTTGTACATTCTTGAATTTCTTTAAAATAGTGTTTTATACTTGTTTTAAAAAAACCATTGTACTTTTACAGATTTAAAATTAAAAATTAACTTTAATGTTTCTTAAAATCACCTATTACTTTATAGCATCAAATGATTAATTCATTCATTAATAATAACAGAGATACTGTGTGTTTCAGTATATTGTCGGGAATATACCTAGAATCTTTGTGGAAATTATATGTTATAATAATAATTATTTATGCCTTTACAACTCCGAACAGCATGTTATGAAATGTTCTTTTCGTCATTCATTACGTTTTTTGTTCGCTGTTAATTCAGATTAATTCTTGTTGACATTGTTTAGTCAGGAATTGTTTCATCAAATGTAAAATTTCTACTTTTCTTCTGCTGATTGAGTACTTTATTGTTGGACAGTGAATGGTGTACAACAGATTTTATTTTAATATCCCTAAATCTGCCGGTAAAGGATTCGAATCCACGTCGTTAAAGTACTCGGTTGGTACGGTAATTACGGTACAATTGCAGTATGTATTTACATGCACATTATTAATTGGTCGTACAAATTTTAATATTTTGCTATGGTCACTATTTTTTTTCATATTGGTGCATATCCTCACGAAATGGAGAATAAACATTCGACTAGATAATTAATATAGTTCATATGGCCTGCATTTCAACAACTATTGTGCACATATCGGTATATCTAATTTATCCACAATTATTTTTTCAAAATAGCTTTTCACCAACATACCGTTATAAGTATGTTGGCCTTAAAAATATTTACTTAGGTAGACAGGAACTGTTGTTAAACGAAACAGATCTTTATAATTGTCTATACAAGGTCTATTTGTCTAGAATTAATCGGGGCAGTTTAATTAAATGTAATCGACATAATTAATCAGAAATTAACGCGCGGTAATCATACACTATTAGGCTACCTTAGACATTCTTCTAGAAAAAAGCTATTTTGTTGAAAGGATTACTTGCTGATGACGTATATAATTAGTCATAATAACGAGACTGTATACATACACCACATGAGAGTGCCTTCTAAGATTTCTTCGTTGCACATTAGGCTTAGGCTATAGAGCAATACATTGTGATACATTTAATGACTGTCAAATTAGGAAGTCGCCTCTATAACCAAGAGTATATGTTATATAATTTTATTCTCTTTGGTCCTTTTGAGATTTGAGATTGTAGATCTACTAATATATACATGTACAATGGCATACCTTGCCAAAATGTTACATACATTATTTATAATTATTTTCTAATATATAATTGCACCAACATATTAAAATATATAGAAAGCAATGTTTCTCAGAGTTCTCGTAACATGTATTCACCAGATTTTTAATTATATTAAGTCGTCTTGTACTTTATTAAAATAAAATATTTGATATTTCGAAGATGTTTTATTTCGATAAAGAAGACAATATTATAACCTTTTTCAATATAAAACATTTCACTTAAAGATTAAAAGAATACCTACTTTACATAGGGGATCATATGTAAAAATGCATTCAAATAAAACGAATACGAAAATTAGTTGGATGTATATAATATTGCGTCATCACTAATTTGATTTATTAAAATTTCGTTTTTTATCCCTTCTTGCAGCTCGCTTCTGCGATTGCTTAATACTACCACTAAGTTTTCCTCCTTGTCTCATGGCTTGCAATTTAAAATTTTTAGCTTTAATTTCCTTCTTCTTTTGGTCGCCTTGCTTTTTACCTGCTTGTGTGTATGAAACGTTTATTCTTCTCCCCTTTAAGTTTGTATGGTGAAAGGAGAGAGCTTTCTGGAAATAAAAATCATATTTTGTAAATAAATATGTACAAAAAGAATACATTTTGTGTATACAGTTTCAACAGCCATTGGTAGCAAAGCTGGGTATAGCCTTTGAGTGAAGGAATTGTAAAGAGACGCAACCAAATGGGAGAATTGGGAATATATGTGCATCTATTTCTATTCTCTCTCTAGACAAAAATATTTGCCCCTAAAGTGCAGCCCTCTATAGATTTTTATAATAAACATAGATATTTATAATAAACCTTGAACAATGACTCATAGGTAGCCGGCGAATACGAATGAAATAAGGAAATGCGTTATTTTTGTCTTTGCAGATTTAAAGAACAATTATTTAGTCGCTCGAGAAATTGTATATTTCTATAGCGTGTTTTATTAAGGAATATATCGTACACAGGGTTTTTGAAAAATATGTCATTCGTGATATGTAAAATAAAACAAAAATACACATTGGTAAATCGTTAAACGTTCATTAAACGAATAATAAAGAATTTTAAAAACTTCGGATACGTGAAGGCAAAAGCATGAACGTATACCGTTGATGGCAAAAGAACGGGTTCATCAATGCTGGATTATTTTGTAATGATCATGACTAACCTAGATATAGATATACAATGTTGGATGACATTTTAAAGTAAATTGTGCTACAATACACATTTTCTGAAATATCTTGAACAGTATCAATTACAGATGCGACATTTTTGTTGTATTTTTTTTTAAGAGAAATTTGATAAGACGGGGAAAAATAGATGCATTTAAAAAATTAAGTTTTTACACTTTTTACATTTGAAAGTTTAATCGTAATTATCGGACAGCCTGTATAATGTTTATACAGGCGCATACATAATGATTATAATACTACCAGCGGCGATGGGCGTACAGTGATTTGACTCGCTCGTGTATTGCCGTTGCATAGTACAATGTGCACAGTATGCAAGGAAAATACACGAGCGAGTCGAATCACTGTTACCGGCCTCCCATTTACGTCATCACTCACCGCCCTTGAATACTACCCTATATTGTCAACAGTTTCGCAAAATTTCAATTTTCCGAATTACACGCTTCTTCACAGCTATAAAAGTTCACATGCACTCGTCCATCTGTTAAAACTTTTCAAAAAATGCAAATATTTTAAATATGTTAAGAAATAGCAATATGGTTGTATGAAACAAACCCTAAAGTTGAATTAGGAATTCAAAAATGTACTAATATATTTCATTTACAATAACAAAATTGACAGCTATTACCGGTATAACCGGTAATGTAAAATTAACAAAATTTTTGGTTCGATAATACATACAGGTTATTGCATATTGCACTTGTTCAATGTATTGTATACCGTTGCATATATCGATCGATGCAGTTCCCGGTGAGACAGTCTACATATATAATGCTTAGGTATTAATGAGAGACATTAAAAGATTGCCCGTTCTATCTATTTCCGAAAAAGAATATTTTAGTTACTCCGGATAAAACAATTTCCGCATAATCGCGATTCGGAAAACTTACTTGCTTCACTGTATCTCACAGAAATTGCGGTTTTACTGAATAATTTACGTTTATTATTTATTAGAATGTCTGTTGGCTTAAAATGTTTCTCGAATATTAATTTGTGTCTTAACTTATCGATGTCCGTCATTACAATATTAATATTGCCGCAATTCGCATCCACTCTTTCGCTCTATTCTCATCTTTCACAGGAAATTTGAAAAAACTTATATTCTTATCTTTTTAGTAAACAACACATAAGTATCCGGTGACCGAATGGTGATGAGGACCATTCGTGTCTTCGAAACGGCCGTCCCGGACTAATTATTATATTACTATATAATAAATTAAACTTGTGTGGTGCGGAGGTTGCCGATACTTATGTGTTGTTTACCATACTACGCCACAGTCCTTGCTATCATTATCTTATCTTTTTATTATTTTTGAAGCAATTTACATAAACGCACATATGATTCGCGGTAGTCATCTTTCTGGAATTGCTATATTAAAGCCGATCAACGCTAGCTCAAGAGACACTGAACGAGCTCGGTTTTATTTGATTCGAGAATCTCGGTTCCCATTCGACTTGATGCGCCCTCTACGTCGAACGCTATTTTGGTCCCCATTATACTTATACGGTTGCGTCTCTTTACAATTCCTTCACTTAACGGTATAGCACTTTGATAAAGTGCTTCAATGTAGTGGTTTTAGTGCTTCAATCATTTTTAAAAGAAAGTATTTGATGTTTGAAATATTTTGTTTGTCTACTTGAGGTTTTAAAGTGTTTTTAAGATAATTAATATACTTATAAAATATATAAAAACTGAAGCTCTACTTTTAATACTTTAGTTATTTTAGAAAGAAAAATGGTTTTGAAATCGATAGTAAATGAGTTGTTTGGCAGAAGATTTTACTTAAAATTGATATTTATATATTTCACTAACACAATGAAAACATGTATTCTCGAATGGAATAGTAAATTAAAACTTCAATTCAACCACAAGATATTAAACAAGTTTAAAATGTAAAAAAAGCAACAGAATTACCTCATAACTTGTTTGATCTAGTAGTTCCACATAAGCAAATCCTTTACACTTATTTGTCGATTTGTCAAGAGGAATTCGAACGTCTTTCAGTTTACCAATCTTAGCAAAATGTTGACTAATATCTTCTCTAGTGACGTTATATGGTAAATTACCCACAAATAATACGTATCGTGATTTATTTTTTGTAAGCTCACTTACTGTTTCATTGATCTGATTTTCTGATGTTTCCACAGGTGATTTTTTACTTATTTTAGCTTTTTTATGTGAAACTTCATCATCGCTGTCATTTTCATCACGGTCGCTATCTTCTTCGCTTTCAGCATTATCTTCCTCCTCTTCTTCTTCATCGTCTTCTTCCTCTACACTTTCCATATCTATTAGGCTATTGCTGTTTTCACTATCATTTTCTTCTAGATCTACTTCTTCACCTTCGTCTGATTCTTCTTCTTCAGCTTCTTCATCTTCACCTGATTCTTCCTCTTCAGACTCTTCACCATCCTCACTGTCGCCTTCTTCAAGTTCAGCTCGTACTTCTCCTTCTATTACATTAATTTCCAATTCATCCTCTTCATCGTTGTCATCATCTTTTGTTTTTATTGAAGTTGGTTTCTTTTCTTGTTTTATAATCTTTGCAGATTTTGGTTTGTTTACTTTTTCCATGGACTTAGTTAATTCCTTTTTACCCTGTTTCTGATTTTTAGCTTTCTGGTTTTCTTTTTCTACTTTCCCTATTTCTCTCTTTCCAGAATCCTTTTCGAAAATGCTTACATCTACACCGCCTGCTTTCAGCGTTTTCTTAAACATCTTTATTTTCCTTTTAGCAGTGCTGGTCAATGCGTCTTTTTGTGAAAGTTGTGAAACACGTTCTTTTAAATAATTAATAGCCGTTTCCTCCCCTGCAGCAGCTTGAATTAATGTCTGTTTCAGTTTGTTTTTAGCAGATGTACGCATTGTAATATATCTTTCTCTTTGTTGTTTTGCTCTTTTTCCCAAAGGTTTTTCAGAGGGAGAAGGAGACTTATTGTTTGCATTTTTACTCTCATTTTTCACTTTAGATTTTTCATTTCGACCCTTAACATTCTTAGGTTTCATCTTAGATTTTTCACCTGCCTCTTTAAACAAGTCGTTTGTTCCCGGAAACGGTTCAATTTTTGTTTTTTTTGGAGAATTTGCGCCATCGCCGTTCATTAAATTAGCCGGCAAAGATTTGCGTTTGTTTTTATTTTTTATTCCAATCTGCTTCTGTTCACTCTGAATTTTAGAAGCGGGTTTAGCTTGTTTGGGTGTTTCAAAAGTTGCCATTTTCGCTTTATTAGTAGGTTCTATATCTTTATCGAATGATTTACGTTTTTTAGTTGCTTTAGTATTCTCAGACATGTCCTAGAACTATAACTTTGGTTGTAATTGACAATTCTCGGATATTTTAAAAATGTTCTTACCTGCACGTGTACAACTAACGCCGCACAACAAGAAATGAGGTTAGATTAGGTTTTGTTCATAAGTTCAAGTAGGAAGGAGGATGCAGCAAAGAGGGCGCTCTTTTCATTAAACAAATAGGCGCATTATTTGAATTTCAGAAGAATGGCCAACATTTCGGCGACGTGGTTATTTGTATTAGTTTTTGGGTATGTAATAAGAGTAAGATACAATTTTATTCTGACACAAATTACAAACTAGTTAGAGCCAATGACAACACATGAGGACAATGAAGGAATTATGGTATAGCGTTGCCAAGATTGTCGATTTTTACTCAGAAAAATTTTTTTTTAATAAAAAAAAAATACAAACATACAATATGTATTTATTCTCGTTAAAACGTAACATTCTGTAAAAAAGAATCAATGGCGTGTAAATTTTTATAATCTGTTTAAATATACGTGCTTGTTGCTTTTACGATATATTCACAGCATGGCCGGCAATATTATTTCTTACTGCACAAAATGGATTGCTTTGTAGCATGAGCCTGCAATATATTCGCTTCGCTTGCTAGTATAAAAGAAATTAGTACTAATCAAACTAATCCATCTTTTATTTATTTTTTGTATTCATATACAATAATCAGCAACTTCGCGCTATGTAAAAAATAATAAATAATGATAGCAAGGACTGTGGTGTAGCATGTAAGGCGCGTAGGGGGTAGAATAGGCACTTGTAAATAATATTTTTTCTCGACAGAAGGGATAGTACATGCATATTATTTTTTTGCACGTTGTATTTATTATTATTATATATAATATATATAATATAATATATAATATTATAATATATAATAATATATATAATTTATTATATTATATAAATAGGCACTTGTAAAGGATATTTCTTTTCTAGGAAGTAGGGATAGGGATATGTTTAGTTTTAGAAGTTTCTCACATCATTTGGTTACCGGTTGATGATGAGGACCATTCGTGTCCTCGAAACGGCCATCCCGGATTAATTATTATATTATTATATAATAAATTAAACTTGTGCGGTGCGATACTTATGTGTTGTTTATCAGTATGTGAAATCTTATTTTAAGCACAAGTACGTGAAGTAAAGTTGGTGCTTATTGAATGTAACAGAAATAAAAATAAAATTACTTTGTTAAGGTAACTAACATGAAAACAATAATGTTCTATTTCTTCATCAGAATGCGAATGCACGTTTTTTTTTTTCTTTTAACAGAGAACTGGGAAAAATGTTTGAAATTTTAATTTTATATTCAACTCGTCAAATTTGATTTAAATAAATGCCCATTGAATTGACAAGTATTGCCAACTTAAAATTTTATAACTAATATAATCTGATATAACTACAGATTTGCTTTTTATTAAAAGTGCTCGTGATTCGTATAATAATATATTAAATAATGATTTAAGATTTAAGATTTAGACATGGCTTTGTCGCACGAGTCAAAGTTTAGAACGAGTGCGAAAAACGTTTTATGCAACGAGTCTTTTATACTATGTTTTCTATTTTGCGTTTTATGCTTCTTAAATAAATAATATAAGCCATTTAGGTATAGGGAATTTCATGAGTGGTTGGTAGTATTGACATTTTAAAAATTTAGATTTGTCGGCAAAACAAATACCATCAATTGGATATCATCTGTCAGCTGTCAAATCAAATGTCAATGCCATCAATATTAAGAAATGACTTTTTGCGTATCGAAATGAATCTCTTCTCAGTTCGCAAATTACGTGATTTGGGTTTCACAGTGAAGTCGCTATCAACGCAAAATAGAAAAAAAAAAATATTGTACAAACTTTGGGCGTGAAAAAAGTTTTGATATAGATATAAATGTTCAGAGGTAAAGAAATGGACGGTATAGAAGAGGTCGTTGAGTGTCGTCGATCGGTTATTTCGCACTTTTGAATAAATGCCGAAAGAAGCCGTAATACAGGTAAGTTAGTTAAGGCGGTAAATATGAGAAAAAGTTATTTTTTTACTAACTATACTATTTTAATTACACTTATCTAATCTTCTCATTTGGGTTTATTCTTGAGACTCCATATTGAGAGACTTCCAAGACGGATTTTTTTTTAATTCGCAAACGTAATTTATGCCGCTGTGCGTTAGAATTGGCGATATTAATTTAAACGGCTATTTTCTACCATTTACCGTTGTGTTACTAGAGTTCGCTACGGTCATCTTTCTTTTAATTTTTATTTTTACTGTTTTTTATGTTTGCGTCTTTTAAATTCGTTTTTACGAAAATATATAAAATACAGCTGCCAATTTTGGTACTGAGCGCTTTTTTGGTTTAAATGTCAAAAACACTAACAAAAACTGACAATTGGGGGGGCATTTGGGGGCAACAATTAGTGTACAAGTTTAGCAGTAGTTAAAAATAGAATAATTTATTTTCATATAAATAGCATCTGTAGACATGCGTTTTGTGAATAAAAGATAACAATATCCTAAAACTAAATAATTGTTAATAAATATTCTATTTATTATTTTTTAGATCATTCAAATTGAATAATTCACAAAAATTTCACAGACTTGCCATAGCTGGTTAGATTTGCTTTTTCTATAAATCCTCTCCTGTATGTACTCCTATTGCTAATATGCTTTTCTTTGGCAGTTTTTTCAGCAGTGTTAAGATTTCTGTTCCCGCCTTTGTGTATGTTTACTGCAACTTCTTCGGGGACTAGTACATCTATTGGTTGACTAATTAACCTGTTCTCTTCTTTTCTTTGATTAATGTTTTCTGGAAATTTACTTAATAAAGGAATTTGAACGTGCAACACATCGTCAGCTCTTTCTGATGTGTTACTGATTTGATATTTGATATTATTTAAATCATTTGCTTGTATTACTTCAATCAAATTTTGAATTGCTTCAAATCTAGGTTTTACGGTGACATCATCGTCTATACTCGTTCGTTGGAATTTTTGCTCAAGCGGTGACGACGCGTTTGGTGGCATCTCTTTGTGTAAATAAGATACTGGCCAATGTCGTGCTTGACCAAAACCGCCTGGTTTTGGCGGGTCTAAGAAGAAATGATCAAATTGTTCTTCATATTCGTCCAACGAAGGCGTTGGCTTGTGAGCCGATGGCGGTGTTTGTGGCCTATCTGGTCTAAATCCTGGCCTGAAAGGCGGTTGTAAACCACTTTGTAGAGGTTTTCCGGTCGTAATCCAGGGTCTCGGTTGATTTATTGCTGGAGGTAGGTAAGTTTTTTTGGGTGGTTCTATGTGGATTGTTGGTGGCGGTATGAAAGTTGTTGACGGCGGTTTAGAGTCGTAATCAGATGTAATGGGTTTTGAGGGTATGTAATTAGGAAGAGTTGGCTTAGGCGGTCTAGTAGGAATGTAATATTCTGGTGGTCGTTGCGAGGGTAAGTAAGGATAATATTTATCGTTACACTTTCTCCATTGAGTACTGCTTGGTCCTACGTAGCACCTGTAAAATGATGATCTCATAAGCAAACGAGATTAAAAACAATTATCAGCTGTTAGATAATTAACCTCTACACACTGACTAAGATAACAGCAGCTTAAATATTGATTTCTATTCTTATTGCCAATAAATTATTATTAATAAATTAATTAATTACAACTTAAACGCATTACCGCTACTCGAAACCTATAGATTTATACAGCGTGTTCACCTAATGCCTGGATATAACTGTATATACCGTATCAGAACAATGTTTGGTTGCGTACAAGTTCAAACCAACAGACTTTTTGCGACGATTTGTTACTGTGGCCAAGTTCTGGATTCATCACTGTACGTCCGTTATCAAAAAAGTAAGGCCAACTAGAGCGAACCAGCCCCGAAAAAAGCAAGAGTCTCATCTGCAGGGAAGATCATGACCACCTCCTTTTGGGGCGCCAAACGAATCTTGTGGATCATTTAAAAAAGTGGGCGATTAATATTGAATGTTACACTATTCTTCTGGATTAATGGAACAAAAAACCAAGAGGAAAGGCCAGGTCTGGGGAAGCAGAAAGTCCTCTTTCATCAAGACAACTCTCCCAGCCATAAAACTGCCATGAAATTTATCAATTGAAGCTTGTAGTCACAGCACCTTATTCGCTTGATATAGTCTCTTCAGATTACAGCCGCTTTTTAAACTTGATGAGAAAAAGTGTAGATCCAATGTCGACATCATCGCAGTAATGAACGTCTATTTTCTAGGCTTGGAGGAAACCGCCTGCAGGAAGGAATCCAAGCAATGCAACATCGATGGCGCAAATGTACATCTTTGGAAGGAGATTATATAGAAAAATAAAATGAGTTTGTATAATATATTTTTTTTATTTTTCCTGTTAGAAAGGAATCATCTCACCTCCTCTCTTGGTGTAAAATTGGTCAGAAAAGTAATGATAATTGGATAGTATGAAGAAACCCGTTAAGAACAGAAAGGAACTAGTTTAGGTAATAGTTAATTAATATTTACCATTGATAAGGAAATCCTTCCGAATACCCACATTGATGCTTAGGTCGGCAACAATAATCCCAAGCACTGGGACTACCTCCTTCTAATTCACAAAACCAGAAACCCAATTCACTTTGTTTACAAGAACTTCCTCTTTTACAAGGCCATCCGCCAACGCTATAGATTCTCCATGTTAGAATTCCCGGGATAGAATCGTAGCGCTCGTCAAAGGGCAGTCGCTGTTCGTAGTATCCAGGAAAGTTACACTGCGGATTCGCGTTGTCCCAGGAAAACAACCAGTAATCGGGATCCCGAGTGTAATCGATATTTTCTAAAAGGTCTCTCTGGAAGATGTCGGAAAGGAAACAGTTCGCTTCATTCTTAAGTCCTATTGATCTAAAAGAATATTGCTCGTTATTCGCGGAAAAATCGATTGATCTTCATACTTATATGCGAAAGTGATACAACAGAAAGGGGTCTCCATTCGTGTTCTCGTACATTCAGCCTTACATTCCGATTCTGTGTGTACCCTGAGCGCCCTTTTGATAGCTTGCGGCAATAATTTTGCTGGCCAGCCAAATCCAACATAACAAACTGAAGCGAAACAACAATGTTGTTTATTGTAGAATTATGTTTCTTTTATTCAAATTTAGTGAAGTAACTTACTTTCATCACTCAATGAAGTAATACTTGGTTTTGGCTTATATAAACTTGGCAGCTGATTTAGTTCACATCCATATCCAAAGCTTGCCCTTTCATACACTATAAATCCGGGGTCGAATGCGAAATCCTCTTGTGGATCTAATTCATGAAACGGAATATCGGTCAACTGGCAATTATCTGCAATTCCACCGATAATTGGCGATCCATATCTACAATTATTAAAGGTGTAAATGAAAATGTCTTGTAGAAATACGTCAATTAAGACCTGAAACTAAATGTTCGACAAATGAAACGTTCGGATTTTAAGCAAGCTAATTCACAATCGACTATTGACTTTGTATTAAAGGAATCTTTAACGCATTTATCGTGAAATCTCTGACCGCTTCGAACGTGCAAGAAACATTCTGAAAGAAACAGCGGACCAGTTTTATACGAAAGAAATTAGGAAAAATATTTACCGCTGGAATCTCTATGATGTGGAGTACCTCCGTTGCATCCGTCTCTATTGTTCATGGTGTATATGTCAAAGTTTCGATCCTGTTGAAGATCAGTATAGTAATCTAATTCTTTATAATTCTTATTGCTCAAGTAGCAATTATTGGGAGGTATGTCTGCACCAAGCACGTATCTATAAAGGTTTAAAATGAAAAATGATTTTTTTATCGATGTCGCGTTAAATAAATACCTGAAAGCGTATGACGTGCATAAAAATTCCTTCTCTTTGAAGCAAGCATATTCGCAATCGTAAATACTAGGAACTGTAATGGCTTTTTTCACAATACTTTTGTATAAACGGTATCCAGTTGCTGACCTTAAGGAACATTCTGTAAGAAACGCATGTATTTATTTCACGTGGAATTTAATAAAATACCAAAAATTTTACATAAGTTTTCGTGAGTGTCCGCGAAATAAAGTAATATTCTCCAACAAATATAATGCTGCAATTATATTAAACTGAAAACCTAAATATGCGATCTTTATCGAAACCGTGAGGGTCGAAAACAGAAAAATTCCTTTTGGCAAATACTATATGCTGCATAAGAGGGATGTCTATGGTATGGATACTATTTTCCATAAGTACGGCTCTCGCACGCCCATTTGTTTCAACGTATATCAAATAATTCCTATGCAGTAAAGGCCATACGAGACGCGTTTTGTTCAACGTTCCCAATGATATTAAATTAACTTACTAATGGGAATATGGTGCTCGTTGGTGGTTGCAACCCTCGATAAAAAAGTTATCAAAACCGGTCTATCGGAGCGCGTTACAATAGGTGCAACGCTTATCCATTGATGCCTTTTGCTAACTCGCCGCTTTTATCGAGTATGGCAGCTTTACCGTAACCGCAATCTTATTCTAACGCAATCCATAGGGAAGCCATTGAACATAACTTAATTATTAATAATTATGATCTAAAATAATAATCAGCTTCTCTTTAACTGAGAAGCAAAATAATTTATTTTTTCCCTACAAAGATACAGGCAGAGGGGACTCACTTTTAATGAACGTTAAAGTTATACAGAGTATTTTACGAAATTCATTAGTTGGAAGTTTTAATGTTAATGTTACTACGAATGGAACTCCAAAATTATCGGATCTATTCATATAAAATTTTCGCCTATGAAACATTTCCGGTTGAACCGAAAGTGGTTACTAACTTCTTTATTTTAAATACAATATTATACTTTTCACCAGTTAAATTGTTTTATGCTAGCCAACTATAAAAACAGGCTTGCAAGGTAAAAATATTTCGCAGTATAAGCCATCATTGTGGCCTCACAAGATTTCTCAAAATGTCTTTTTCCTTGTTATGAGGTTCTAATATACGTACTCTTATGTATTCTTAAATTACTAACGAGATGTGCGTAATATTGCGTTAATTTCGTATAACACCCTTAGTTTTGAATTTTTTGCAAAATTCTACGAAAATCAATCATTGTCTTATAGTGATTTTTGAACCAGAGCCACTCTCGACATTCATTTTGTCACTCTGCCATAAAGTCTATTTTGATCGTCTTGAAAATTTTCTATGTACAAAAGCAAAATCTTCCGAGCTCGTGAGCCTCTGATTTTGATGTTGATAGGAAATATTTATGTTGTCGAGTGAAAAAATAAAGTTTTCGTAATATTAGAAGAAAGGATGGAAACATGCAAGCATCCTAGTGCCGAGTCAAAAGCTCCCAAAAGTTAGTAAAAAAATAGGATGAAGAAAGTAATTTCTAAAGCAACGAACAATATTTAAAATTCAAAGAATTTTGTTCGGTTAATCGGTACTTATCTGGTTTCGTTTCAACTTTTGATACTTTAAGTAACTGACATTACTTCCACAATTAATTAGAGATTTTGAGGAAAGTGAAATATTTCTCACCATTAACAAATGTAAGAGGAGGCTGTTTAGGGTAACCCAAACCGCTTTCACCTAAGCCTGGTTTTCCATAACTAAATCCTATTCCATAATTATTCAATGACGGTAAATAGCCTGTGCTTGGTGGGATTGTTGGTGGCAAATGATTTAGATTGGGTTTACGAAGTGGCGGCGGTACATCATAGTTGATCGAGTTACTTGTAAATTTATGACCACTTGCTTTATTCAATCCCCAATAGTCGTTCGTTTGATAATTATAATAATCACCTGCGCCGGCGCCGTAAGTACCTCCATATTCTCCCCAATGCTTAGGAGGTCTTGGAGGTGCAATATCGAATTTTATTCCTTTGAAATCGTAATTTCTATCGGTGTAGCCATAACCGTTGTGGCCTCTGCCAAAATCTCCGTAACTTCCACCATATACACCCCATTTGCTTGGATCACTCGCTTTTTCGTAATATGGTTGTACATAATATTTACTTTTAATCCAATAATTCGTATGATCATACCTATCTCTTTGAGGTAAATGTGGTGCATAAAATTTGTAATCGTAGTCTTTTCCAAAGGAATTGCTTGGAATTGAATGGTGGTAACCATAATCGTAACTGTTGTAATGATCTTCGTATTTACTTCGAGAACTATATGATGATTCGAAGTAATCTAAAACAAAGTAAATAGTCATGTTAATTATGTGCTGTACAGTAATATATTATTGATGGTATTGCAGAAAGATGATACAGAAAGAAAGTTGACCTGTTGCTTGGGAAGATATTCTTCAGCAGCCATGAATTATAATTGTACGTAGAATGGAAGATACAATGCCTTTCTTCCGTATTGTATCTTTCATAGTTATTGCTTTGCCATAAAATTCCAACTGATGAAGATGAACAAGATGAATTTCTTGTTAAATTAGAGTGTTGCGACGAAACACTATAAGCTTTTGTTTCTTTCATGCTCTATTAATGTGCAGATATATATTTTTTGGGTACAGTTCTAATACCCATTGCAAGCCCACATATAAATAAATGGCGAGCATGTACAGACAAATGTTGGTTAAAGTCAGTGGCGGTTGATGGTGACGTAATGGGAGGTCAAGGACAAGGCTTCGATTTCCTCATGTACATTGACATTACATGTACACTGTTCTTCTTCTCTTTCCATTTAGAATCAGCCACCCTCAATTAGAGCTCAGCGTGAAACGAATTTATTTAAAGCATCACGCATTTTACTTATTTCAGCAGTACCTTATTAGGTATTAGAGAATGTTTGTAACAAAGTTTTAAGAGAGCATCTCTATTAAATTCTGAAATTTTTTATTTTCCATTAAACAAAATTACATAAAACAAATCGAACTTGATAACGGTTTCGATGAATATCTTATAAAATCTAGATCTGATATATTTCTTTTTCGATTTTCGCTGGAAACCTTAAGAAATGCCTAATAGAACAAATATTTGAATCACACCTGTAACATGTGAATCTTAAAAAAAGCGGGAGGCATCTTCTAATATTTTTTAAATTGAAAACTTTTTTTCTAAATTGCCCCAAAAAAACAATCATCTTCCGTAGACAGGGTGTATAATTATTTTTTATTTGTATTATTTTCTGCAGCAAATTCTATTCGATAACGTTTATTATTATTGCGGGCTCTGAAATTCATTTTTATTTTAATTGACGAAACTGAAATTGTGGCTAGATTAGATCTTATTTTTTTATATAATTTATAAGCCTATTCCTATTGTTGTTTGGTGTTTTATAGAAGCAATGCTTTGAAGTATATTTAACCCAAGTATGTAGAAACAAATAGACAGATGTTATTATTTAAGTGTACTTACGTGTATATGCTGGCTTGAATGATATTTGTGCTTGTGCTTTTATTACAAGTAGAGGTGCTCATTTTGTCGTTCATGCAGTGGTACTGTTCTGGGATGATGGGGGTAGCCCGAACAGAACAGACATGTGAACTATATTATGTTAGGCGTATTAAATTTAATAGGTTAAACAAAGAATTGCATATAAAGATTTTCTATTTTTTTAAGATATTAATTCTACATAAAGATTTGAAGAAATAGTGCATGTTTTCCTCACATGCAGTGTTATTTAGAGAGGAGCGGCGTATGTGAGAAAAGGATGCACAGAGGATAACTTATCAAAGCCTTGTACTACCTGACTAGCCGAAAAGTTGGCTATATGTATTTTTGTCAATACCTAACATTCGATTAGGTATTTCAGAATTTTAAGTTGACGGAGCTGAAGAATGATCCACTGTAATGATCAAAAGAATACACACTTATATCTTTTTTTATTGTTATTGTTATAATTTTAACGACAGAACTATATTTTACTCTTTTGTGGCATCAGGAGAATGACGTTTTTAGGGTACTGTTATTTTGCCTTCTGTTTAAATTCCAGCTTTAATAATTACAAAAGGACATTAACTACGTATCCTTCCAGCTACATAATTTAATAAAAATATACCAGCGTTATGTTGAATTTTAATATCATAGAAACACTATAAACGTCGATTTAAAATGTGTACTTCGTTTTTGCAGCAGTGAATGAAAGCAATAAAATAAGCGTGTGCGTATTGTGTAAAACGAAACTCATTGAGAAAAAATTGTTGAAGAGTATGTTGAAGTATCGAAGAATTGTTGAAATTTTTAAAAATATGTTTACATCCTGAATTTAGTTTAAAATTGAAATAATTAATTTTATGTTATTAAAAAAAAAGCCGTTAAAATGATAAAATATACGATTTTTTCTAACTTACATTTTTTTTATTTCATTTTTAAACTGAGCACAATGAGTTTCGTCTTCTGAAGAAGATAATATGCATAGAAACGTTGGGTACGCTTATTTTCTTTCGTTTCATTCATGGCTGCAAAAAACTACCAAGTACCATTTTTAATTATACTTAGACACAGACACCAAGAAATCGCTTAATTAGCCATAAACTCATTCGTCAAGCATTTCTCTTAGTGATATAAGCTATTACAATTGAGCTGCTTAGAGAGAATAAAGTGCTTCTGCATAATGTGTATTTTTGAAAATTTTTAGATTGCTAATCCTTTAAATTTCCCGGGATTTTATAATTTGCTAAAGTAATATCCCCATATTTTTTTGTCTCTTAAAGAACAGTTTTAAAAGTCATCATAGTAAATATAATAGTTTATATTTCAAACTTTTATGGAATTAATATTTTCTACAAAATTGTTATTAATTTGGCAAATGTAAAATTTTTTTCACAAATCCTGCTTTTTCCAATCCTGTTTCTTTTGAAAAATTTCTGAGGATTTACGTTTTTATTAAATTTTTAGATGGTATGCAATTAGGCTCCCCTCCCAATTGTTCACCTAAAAATAGTGTCATCTTACGAACAATTAAGTATAGTAAAAACGCTCCACTCATGTTGGAAGACCTTTTTTAAGTCTAAAACTGCATTATTGTACTGCAAATTAAAATCCTATTTTTTTAAACAAACATACGATGAGTTGATCGATGTTTAGCCGTTGTTATTTATTGGGCCTTTACCTTACTTACTAAATGTAACTAAAGAAACTCAGAATTAAGCTTAAAGTGCATATGTTAAATATTCATCCGCGCGATTGTGAGCGATAAAATAAGCACCTCTAAGTATAAGCAAGAAAAGAATAAAGCAAACTCTACAACCCCAAAGTGACACGTTTGTGATTAAATAACGCTTGTATCCTGTTATTATTTATATGCCATGTAGCCAGGGAAGCATATTTGTGCAAATTTGTTAAGGAGGTTAGGGATGGGACAATGCAAGTTACTGCGTGGAGATGTTAATATTGTTAAATAAAAATAAAATATATGATAAATATGTCAGTTTATTTGTGCAATGCGTACAAATGATAAATTTATTACATTATTTCGAAAAAATAATTAAATACTAATAAAACTACTTATGCAAGTGTGGAAGTGGACAATATTTATACTCACCACTACGTCTGTTATAAGGTCTTGTAGGCAGCGGCGCTCTATCATATTCTGACCCTCTGCGATCGTAACTTGCATGCTCATTGTACCTATCATTAAACCGGTCCTGTGAACCGTAGTGATCGACATAATCGCTGAATTGCCAGTCATGCAATGGTACTGGAGGACGTATTGGACCGGGCAAATTATCTTGTCCACCGGAGGGTCTAAACGGTGGCGGCCGTTGATGTTCCTTGCAATTTCTATCCTTTTCGTAGTAATCGTAATCTGGGTTCGGTATAACATCGCGGCGTAAATCTAAGCGTATGTAAGGTACATCTAATAATTCGCAATCACCACGTCCATGGCCACTTGGATCTAATCTGTAATTTTTTAATTTTTGATAAAAAATATTTACGAAATGATGACAACAAAGCAACGAAAATTGTAAACTATAACATGGTTAAAAAAATATACCAATAGATATTAAATGACGTGACACTTTTAATAAATTAAGTTTTATAATAAAAAAAATTACAAAATATGAATTAATAACATATGGGCGGTCTTCATTTCTAATTAAATCTCCAACAAACATTACACTGCAAAAGCAAAAAATTAATGCTCTGGAAACCACATACGGAAAAAAGAAACAAACGTGTATATTTATATCTATTATTTATCAGTTTTTAAAGTATCTTGAAGATTGACTTTTGGACACCTAAATGGAAACTTGTTGCTATTGCGAGTGTTCTAAATTATCAATGCACTATTGTTAACTTCGTTATGGAAGCTATAACATACAGGTACGTTTTGTATCTTTACATCGCGGTTCTCCGTTACTCGCTATTGTTACCCCGAGATATTTGCATATATTACATGTATTATAAATTCATAACCTCTTAATTATTTTTTTTTTGTTACCGTTTCTCATTTCTCCCAGCCGATTGTATTTAAGGTTGAAGTTCAAATTTCAACTGATCGACGTTTGTGAACGCCGTAAAAATAATACTTATAATAATAGCAATAGCAATAGTAATATATTTTCCAAAAGGTTTTACATCCAATTGCAGATAAAATACAAAAATATATAACAGCCTAAAAATGCATAAAAATTAACAATTCATTCAATATACAAAAAAAAAAAATTATAACTAAACCTTTAAATCTAGGAAAATAATAATTAGCATAGCTGAATGTGCCAGTGTTAATATCGCATAAATCTGACGTTGAAATGACGCATATAAAAGCGGTTGGGCATCTCCTTAACATATTATTTGTTCTTGTGGATTTACAATAAAAATGTTCTGAAATTAATTCCGTGTAACAAGAAAAATATAAATTACATTAAAGATATAAAATCATATTTATTCAGCGGGGCATTGTAATTATAACTCCTTCTACCAGGTTAAAGTAGCATACTCGGCGAGATCAGATAAATAAGAAAAATAATGTGAATTGAACGTTTGAGCCGTGAAAATCGAAAATTACTCAAAACTAAACGTGTTCCGGCTTTGGACCGTGTCATGGTTAATTGAAAATACGACGTTTCGCCCAATCATATGGGGTTTCTTCAGGAGAGTGCAATGTGGTAGGCCACAGCAGCTCGGTAACTCAACATACCGGAGGCCAGGGGAGCAGCACACTTTTATATCGGCGATAGGCCGGGCCTGTTGCTGATTGGTTGGGTGTCACGGTCATTGTCAGCCGAGGATTAGTCGTTCCATATGTGTCTCTATTGACATTCTTAGAATGTTTAAGGACTCTCTAATTTTTCAGTTGTAATAGTGGGAAGAATTACAAAGTAATGAAGTTGCACTGAATAATATCTGGTGGCCAGTAGACACTGGCCGCCAGATATAATATCATCTAGACAGATGATGTTCAGCGATAGCCGAATTTGATGGGGCACAGCGCAATGTTCGTGCTCTGTTAGACGAGTCTTTGAGTTAGAAAACGCCTTCCTCGAATTTGGCTATCGCTGAACATAATTTAGACACTGGCCACCAGATATTCAGTGCGACTTCATTACTTTTTAATTCTTCCCACTATTACAATCGAAAAATTAGGGAGTCCACAGAGATCCTTAAACATCCTAATAGTGTCAATAAAGATACAGATTATCTCCTCGCAGACATACGGAAGCCTGTCATCTGTAACGACCAATCGTCGACTAACAGTGACCGCGACACCTAATCAATTAGTGAAAGGCCCCTCCCACCCCCGATATAAAAGCGTGCTGCTGCTCTTGTATACCCGCAGTTGATTTTCCCTTTTGGCATGGTTTACGCGCTGAGTTGCCGTGATCCACTGCTTCCCGCTCAGTTAGTTTCGCCTATTGTGTGACCATGACACGGTCCAAACCCGAACCACGTTTAGTTTTAACTACCTCGGGCCGTGTCGAAAAACGATAGACGATCTATTTCGTCAAGTGTTAGATCGATTATTGAATTATGACTTGCTTTTGCACAACGCAATTTAAACTCTTGGACTCTTTTATCCACTTGCACAAAATACATACATTCCTTTTAATGGAAAATTATAGATTTCGTGATTTTTTACTCAGTTATGGAAAGTAAAATATATAAAATGATTTAGCTGTACATTTTCTATTGAAATACAATGCTCAAAATAATCAAAGGAACTTGTTTTCATCTCAATACCTTTTCTTCTTGTAATAAAAAGAAAGAAATCGTATAAAGCTTATCTTAAAGTCATTTTGTTTTAATAAAATAATTTTCGAAAAACAATTTTTTCATATTACTTTTGAGATAACGATAACAACTCAAAGGAATAATACGAAATAAAGTGAATAACCTGATTATATAACGTGAAGTTCTTTTAAAGAATTGTGCTAGCCTTCCACTAGCACAAATTATTGTTTGACACCTGCGAGACATGGTTTGCACGAAGCTATGAATGTCTTCTTTAGGTATATTCTAACATTCTTCGATTAGAATATTTGTTGGTTATTGAAGGGTCTGACTTAGTGAAGGTTAATCCATGGTTTGAATCCCGTGGTACTGAAGGAACTTTTTGGTGACGGTCGTGGTATAAGCCCTGCATTAGCATAAAATTTGGGCTTAAACCATAGACGGACACAATCGTTCATAATGAGCCCAGTGTATTGTTGGGCGGTAAGTTTTCCTGAATCTACGAGATTTGTTCTTTCATCAAGCCTAATTTCGTCCCAAAGCATTACAGACCACAAAATTTTTAGATTTCCTTTACAGCAGCTACACAATGGCGTTTATGTGGGTGTATTAATCAAAGTCGTAATTCTGTGAAGAGTGTTGACGTCCGATGTCGAAGTTGCCGTACATGTTCACGAGCGAATTTTCGCAGGGATCTTCTTGGTCCCAGGTGTGCTTTCCTTAATCTATTCCGAACTATTTGGTCGGAAATCTACAATTCATGAATCGTTTTGAGCCCTATTTCTGGGGAAGTTTCTTATATCATATTCCACAAAAAAATTATAACCTCTGCAATCTTCTCGAATACTGGTGCCATTCTCAATGGCAGCTACAACACGTACAATATCTCACACGTCTCATCGTCTCGTTTCGGTATAACTGGTGTGCAACCTAACACTTTATGATGAACTGTCAACGTTTATTACAATTTACGTTTAGATTGTTTAAGTCACCTTATCTCTTGTAACTTCTTTGAATTGGTATTGTTATTTCAAAAATGATTTGAAAAATTTGAAAAAAAAAATGCTGCTTTAAAACTCCACTGTACCGATGGATATGAAATTCCTAATTACGCATGAAAATAGCCCAAAAGATTTATGCTTGCGTTTCATTAAGAAAAAACCGATTTCCTTGAGTTGAATATTCACAAATTGGGTCAAGTTTCCATTGTCTGTGATATAGATATGACGTAAATTCATTCAATTGTATTTCTGATATGTAATTTTAATGCATCTACAGTATCCTACCCTATCTCTAGCAAAATATGAAACAAACAAGCTTTTGTTTCCTCTACTATGATTTTTACAAAATTAAAGCGTGCCTTTAAAGCTATCATCCTTCACTTTACAACATAGCATATAGCAAGAAAAATGAAAACGAGTTATCTCCACAATTCCTTCTACAATTGTGTTTTTTTTTCTGTTAATCGTCTCAAAACCATCATTAAAAACACTATCTCCTTTATTGAGCACCTATATCGAATCAATAATAGCAAAAATACCCCAATATTTTGGAACACTTCATAAATATCGTTACATTTAGCTTTCATAATTAATTGTTCAATAGCGTTCTTATGAACGATTATTATTAATATGCTTATCAGTTCATTAGGTACTTATTTGCAAGTGGTGTCATAGCTTTGCCATTTAACAATGAGTGAGAATTATAAATGTAGAAACCTTACATCCGTGTATATTTTATGTTAATTTCAATACGTACACGATGTTGATTTCGTGAAATAACACCACAACTATTATCAGATGCATCAGCTTCCTTCATGGTTCTTGCGTGTTTTAATCGTTGTGATCGTAACAACAATTCCAAGGTGTTCAAATTGCTTCTTTTATTTGACAATTTTACGATTTAACTACACTAAGAAAATATTAGTTTTTTTTTTGATTGAACTAGTTTTAAATAGTAAAGAACATACTATTTACAAAACAGTCCAAATTAATCGTTTTAGAACGAATGAAAGTTGCGGTCGTTTGAAATAAAATAACTTATTGGAAAAATTCTCCTGGAATACATAAGAGCATCATCCGTTAAACTGTTTTTATTGCAAAGGTTCAATGCTTTTCTTGGCGAACAAATCCCTTTTTTCAGATATGGAAGTCTTAGTCAAATACCGCTAAAATTCACATTATGTTTCGGTATAGTCGCGGAATCATGGATTTCCGCATTTTATTTTACGTTACTTGAAACTATATTAAGTAGCAAAGATAAGTAAGTACATACCTGTAATTAAACCCTTCGCAAATAAATCGTTTTTCCTCGGCACATTCTTGTTGGCAGTGTTCCACACGTTCGCAAGATACAGCTTTCCGAACATATATTCGAGATATCCTTTTCCCCGCTAATGCCCTCCTGAAGCACACTGAAACAAAATACGCTATTTGCATATATCTCTATATTCATTTATAATGACGTTATCAACGTACTTTACTTTGATTTTCTACTTAATTGGCGAAAATAACTGCAATATTTTTGAACGTAAAATACCTCTGGTAAGATTTTTTTTATTATAAAATTTGTTTCGCGCTAGTGTAACAGATTCATAAGGCATATCAGGAGTAGTTACTTCGTAAATACTTTTATATAAGCTAAATTCTGATTCTTAGATGTTTTATAGAGACTTTGCACATGCAATGCCACACATCATTTGGGGAAAATATTTATTTATTAATATATGTAAATTTTAACTTTGCAACTTATCATAATTTCACGCATGCATACGAGTGATCATGTGACGTTTTTAACTATCAAATTTGATACTTTCTTCCAAAAATTGCATTGGCTCTATTTCTCAAACCTTTATAAAATGTGAGAGGAATAAGGTGCTTAGGGTCTATCTTTCTTTTTAATTCGTCAATGTACCTTTTTTTAAACAGGTTTTAAAATTTTTTAGACCAACATTTTATTGAAGGGATTTTTTAAAATATTTTTTTAAATTTCAATATACGTCACTACTAATTAATAAGAAGTCTTAATAATGCGTAGGTTTCGTAGTTAATTATATAACCTATATCAACTTTACATTTATTTAAAGCAGTTTCGTTAATGTACCTTTTATTTACAAAAAAAAAATTAATTAGGACGAAGTAACCAAAATACATACGAATTGTGACTTTGAATAAAAAACATAATTTATATTTAAATTAAATTAATTAAATTAAATAAAAAAAAAAATTAAATTAAATAAATCGAAAGAAATTTAGAAAACAAAAAAGAAATGCTATCCTCAATAATAATAATACACGAAAACATGGAAGAACATAAAATGCCGCAATCCTAAGGTGAATTTCAGATAAACTGTTTGACAACTTAGCCCTGTATTAACAAGTAAACTGTAAATAAAGGTTATAATGCCTACAGTTGTAGGTATCAATGTTTAGTTACACATCGATAATACATTATTTAGCAATACTGACAAAAAATAAAAAACGAGAAGCAAACCAAAAATAAAAGAATTTACATGGCATTCATATACTACCTACAATAAAGTTTGTTATAGAGCTATACAGAGTATTTCAGCAAACTCGAAGTTTTGATGATGTCATTATGAATCTGAAACTTTGGAATACGTAGTTATAGCATCAGGAGCATTAATTTAAAATATTTTCAACTACGAGACACTTCCGGTTGAACTTAATTTAAATACAATGGTGTACTTTTTATCAACATAATCGATTTTTTCTTTCCAACCCAATAGTGTAGTTAAAGATACCGGAGTCTACTTAAAAAAGGAATTTTCAGAGTTTGAAAATATTTATATTTGGAAATAGTTTATTAACATCCTGTATAAGCTGTTGTAACGATAATGATAAGTGTCTGGAAACCAACTACTACTTAACAGTCCTAAATAATTATGTATTCGTATCTCAAGCTACTGTTAATCATAACTTTTCTTCTAAATGAATTTTCTGCGAATATTATATTTGAATATTTCCACATCTTTGTGTCTAATTTGCTGTATTGTACGATTGTCAATGTTGACATAAAACACATAAAATTATTATTATTTTTATTAAACAATCAACATAAAAACGGGTACTAAAATAACCCATACCTTTGGCATCTTCCACAAGAATCACCGAACTAGTTGAACACAAAGGTATCAAAGCTATTAGGATCAGCAATACTATAATAACACAATTAGAACACACACGTTTCATTTTAGAGGCGAACTTATTTTATTTTATAGCACATTCTCTTCTTATTCTTTGTCACTTTTTAGGACGTTGCATAATTAATAAAATATAACAAATTTCGTTGTATTATTATTTCTAAAAAAATTTGGAATAAACATCTAAGGGAGAAAATGTATTATTTTAACTACATAAACATATGCAACTGAATTCGACTGTTCAGTTTTCATACAATACGCCGAATATATGCATTTTTTCAAGGATGACAATGTGCTAGTTGTGAATGACTTTTTTGTTTGTTGTAAAATCCCTTCTACAAGTTCTTCCTGCGTCCGAGATTTTGGTGGGAGTCCGACACGAAAACCGCGTAAACGTTTGTTGGAATAGTAAAAAATCTGTTGAATTACTTTCAGTAAGAACAATGCATACACGTGCACGGTATCAGAGAGTAATTTCAACGAATGAGACATAATAGGCAAATTTTGACGATTGTTTAAGAAAAGTGATCCGGCACTAATTGCTGTTTAGAAGTACGTGCATCTACTTACCTAGATTTTGCAATTGCAAATAAAGTATGGCAAATAACGAATTACATACTACAGTAATCTTATTGTCAAGAAATGTTTGTTTGTTTTCTAATAATTCACGGACACGTGCAATTTAGAGAAAACACAAAACTATGAGCAAGCAAGCACATAGGATGTTCAATTTTCCCTATAAGCCATACAAGTTTGGTTTTTAAATGGAGCACCCTACATATTAATGCGCTTTTGGATACCTCTCTTTAATTTATGTCAAACTTCTTCGATATTCTCTACTCTATCTTTGTTTTTGAGAGATAATTAAGATTTTGAAAAATTCCCATGTTTATTTCGCGGCCGATATTTTAACGGCCTTACACGATAAAGTGGTAATTCAAATTCCATTCGATTTAGTATTTCTTGAAATTCACCGCTCCGGGTGTAAGGCGTTTGAGATATCGCCCGTTAAAGAAACATCCGGATTTGGTAAAGATCTGGAAATATTTCAATTACCTCGAAAGCCAATTGGGTGGGTATAAGGAATTTTAATGTGAATACAAAAGAAGTTCCGTTTAAAACCTCAAGATTGTATCGTGCTTTGCAGAAATAGCCTATATCTCTGAATATAATTTTTTGTTGCGTTGGATTTTTCTCAGAATATCGTTTCTTTGAATACTTTTTCAAAATCTCTTCAAACATTAATCTTCATTCTTATTTAACAAATGAAAAGTCTATGTATAAGAACGAAAATTTGATTTATGTGTTTTGAGAGATCTTTGAGATAACATTCTTGTATTGAATAGTGATTTCTCCAAATCCAAATCTATGAGTTTTGGACATTACGTTGTATTCATCTTTCACGGTCCAGCAGTAATCAGTCGTCATATTTTGGCTCTATCTCTTTCACCATCATTTGAAATCTAAAGCATTTTCGAATATGGTGTCTTTCACTAGCCAGAAACGAGAGAGTTTATATTTTAAGTCGTATATGTTGTGATTGAGCGTGTCTCGAGACTGTGTAAGATGGGGTATGAAGACGTAAGAAAAGGATTTGGAGAGAACTAAGCTAGTTTAGCTTTCTGGTTCGGTTATAGGATGGGCATCCAGCAAAGACATTCTGAGAGGCAGAACGTGGAATTAAGTTCTGGAAGATACTTAGAGGCAAGGAACGGCTGGCGGAACGAGGTGCACAAAATAACTAAGAACGCTGCGATATCTAACAGTAGAAGAGACCGATTTTGTGATTGATATTGTGCTGATGTCCGTCTTTTAAAGGTCCAAGGTGGTAGATTGATAACCACCAAAAAGTAGGGCAAGAAATACAAAATTAACTTATTAATCAATCTAGCCGATTAATCATTAATTATCAAAGTGACAGTCCTTACTTTCTCTCACCTATCGCTGACGAAATTTTGGTTCGGTAGTAGGACAAATACAATACACAGTTTTGTTAATTCGTAGTCCAGTGTTGCCTTACAGAAATCATTTAGTACGACTCTGATCTTATCGTATCTATAGTATTTTTATTTGTGGGAATGTATTTCGTGCGTGATTTAGTTTCGTCCCGCCCGGATACCGACAGAATTGAGATTCACAGATCAACGATTCCATTATCGCATTGAATTTTATCAAAGCGTTTGCTTGGATTATTCCGTTCATCCCGACAATGCGTTTAGTGAATTTCTAACAGGATAATTGCGCGAAAATGTTGATTACATAACAAAAGTTTACAAACGTAGTAGTAGGTAAACTGAATTGTAAATAGATTTAGCTTTAGAAAATAGTAAACGTGAATGTATTTTGGATGTAATGATTTGGTCTTTTGATTATCAATTAGTGCAGAACTGAAGTAATTTGTCGACTGAAGTACAACAAACGTTAAAATATTCTAAGAAATCCTACGGTTTAAATTGCCTTTTATTGCAGTATCAGTGGTTTAAGTAAACAATGCGCCAGGATGTTACAAAATGTTTGGGAATACAATTAATCTGATGCCTACTCTTAGCATTATCTCAATTAATTATCCATTCTGACCTAGTCCTATTTACCTAATTGTTTAATTAGCTGTTTTTAATGCGTGTTATCGCGCTTTATTTTATTTTCGATGCTTATGCCCAAAGTGACACCGAGTAATAGGTCTTCTAGTTGACGCTATTAATATCACATAGACTTCTAATAACGCTCGTGAAGAAATATAAAGGCCACCAGTTTTGCAACTAGAATCATCTTGACTGGCTAATTGGTCAATTTGTTGGAAATCTTTTTAATATTACCTTGAATGTTATTTTCTGCGAAGTTGATTACAATAGTCTTGGTAGTGTAATAAGCAGTTGAATGACAAGGTTACTTGTTAACGAAATTTATGATTTATATATATTTAAAATTGAGCTATATTATTTTCCTTGTTTTACTTGTAATTCATATTTGTAGAAATATTTGCTATAACTCTAAATGATATCTTTACGTGTTAGAGAGTTCTCAATAATGATTTGGCACAGACTGTTATTACTGACAAAATCGGCAACATATTGTTGTGTTGTCGTTAGATACATATTGTAGTTACAATCTTTATTGTCATGATATGAAAGAATTGTAGAATATTGTAAGACACACGACGGACATAAATAAAAAGAATCAAGCGTATTTGCTTGGGAATGTTTATTAACAAAGTTACTTTAGGATATAAAAGTTCTAAATTAATTATTTATTTTTATTTTTTTTTTATTTTTATTTTATTTTATTTTCTAAATGTACACGCACAGATGCTAAACAATTTCGTAACGTGGTCCTGCTCAGTAATGTAATATTAGCGTTTTTGTTCCAAAATGAAATAAATGAATCGTTGTTTAACAAAGTAAACGCCAGACTACACTAAATCATCATTGTACCTAAATCAAATAAGAATTGTTCGTATTTTGCGACGACACCGGTGTGTTTGTGACCAACACGTTGGATATATATCGCGCACTAAACAATTAAATTTTTACGCCGTCGTAAGTCAAATCCGGATAATCCTTAATGAACCTATTCAATGTCTTTAATGATAGCTGTTTTCTCAATCTACCTACCTTCGGTGTAGGAATGGTTCGAACGTAATCATACTAAGATATCGATCGTCTTAATCACCGAACGTTAATTCCATTGAGCATCTTTAGTTTTTACTCCCTTGCCGTAAAAGTTAGAGCGCAGTTAATTTCCCAACATGGGAATGGTGAGATTTTACCGAATTTACCAGAAAAATGTTTCTCAATAATTAGAAAAATTATTGATGATTCTCCAACAAAGTTTATATCAGGAAGACTCCAGACAGCAATAGCTGCCACAGCCAGTGCGATTGTTTTATTTAGCTACAATATTTTTATTTGTGTTCTTTTCTCTAGAATTTAGAATGAATTTATGAAAACAATAATTGCATATCAAACTAAATTATTTCCCAAATTTCTACAATAAATTTATGTTATCTTTATTTCACGAATCATGTTGGGGTATGATGACTTTTTCACACGCTATATATATCTTTGGCAAACAGCAAATTTGTGCGGGATTCATTCCTAACATAAGCAAAAAACCTCACGGTAATAGCACTTGCCTTACATTTATTCTGAATATGCCAAAAAAGTTACAGGGCCAAGTTCAGAAAGTGGCAACATCGAAACGCGATAGATCCAAGAGGTTTAGAGAGAAAACGTGTAACTAGAAATAATGATACAACCTACCAGCATGTGCACACGCGCGATTTGCTGTATTACGGCTCATCAAGTGCACCTTTGAGGAAGGTGGTAGCTCTAATTAACGAGTAACATGTACGGATGAGAGTACCTAATCAAATTACTGGAACTGTCGAAACTAATAGTTATACGTTCTGCGAGGGTAGCAGGCTTTGGATAGTGGCACAACACCAAAGATAATTAATAATGATGAGCCGTAATCCGGCGAAACGCGCTTGGTGTGATGCCACTAGTCGAAGCCTGTTACCCTTGCAGGACGTGAGAATTACTAACTTGCTAATTTTTATAGAGATCGATGTAAGATGTTAGTAAGAAAAGTCAATTTTGTGTGCAAGTAGCTAAAAAAATTCGGTAACAACAAAATAGTCGTATTACGCATTTATTACAGTTATAAACGATTTACTGTGAAATCAGTTTGGGTTACATCATCAGATAGTAATCTCTGAGTAATGCATGTTATAATTGAGGACGCCGAAGGTTGTACAAAAATACAACAATGGTCAGCTAGGTTTGTGTTTACAAGCATAACTAATGTACGGCTATCAAGTGGATCAAAACAATCATGCACTTTTGTTAAATAACACTATCCAAGTTCTTAAAAACATCCTATTGTTGTCGGTAATCAATCGTCCTATAACGATTCACATGTTATTCCAATCGGTACGATGTTTTACAAGGAACAAAAAAAAAGATTGGATAAAGAGTAATGGAAGACTTTAGAATTGTAGCCATCCGTTTCAATGACCTTCCCTATTTCACGTGATATGTGGTTTCCTCTTTGAAATGTTATATAATGAACGCTGTATTTTAGCATGTTTATATGATTCACTGTTCATTTTCGCATGCATGTAGTAAACCTGGATATGTGCTGGTAAGTTGCGTACCAGTTTCTTTATAATTTAATTTCAACATAAATAGGAACTGTTGTTAAATTTCTTGTTAAGAACATAACGTTTAAGATAACGTATTTTGATTTACCAACCAAAACGAGAGTAAATATCTTGATTTTAATTTAATTTACTATCTAGGTAGTGAAGAGTGGGGCTTAAAAGAATTTTATAAGACCAACCAACGATGGTCTTGGTGAAACGGGTGAACTGGCTTTCTGTTCAATTTCTTCAGAATTTAAGTTTTCCAGTTTAATGTAATATTTTCCCGCGACAATTTCAAAAATAATTTCAGTCGTATCTCAGTTGTACTTTTGAAAATTAAATATCGTTCGTCAGGTAATTGTTTTGTTTGTTCATTTGGATCCCTGCATTAACGTGCGTTATACTATTTTTAGAATGAAGGAAATTAAATCGAAATTCGTTATCAAAGTATCTTTCGAAAAGAATGATTATCAAAATTAGCTGTGATCATCGTTGATAAAGGACATTTGTTACTCAACTAAACCGTTTACTAAAATGTTCTTTCAACAAGTATTTAGGGACAGTGGTTTTCCAAATAAATATTTTCTAATTATAACTTTATAACTAGGCACTATTACTCACCATTTCCAATTTCACTAATCACAGATGTAACCAAATGACCGTATGGATCAACGTGGTCGTCAATAGTTGGATTCTGATATGGATATTTCGGACCATATATTTCTGATAGTGGAATATATTGACTTCCATAAGGTCCGTTTGGTTTAAAGGGTCGATCACCACTATGGAGTCCGCCGGGAAAACTAGGCCGCTTTGGGTATTCATACATATCTTTATCTGATTCAATAACTGGCCTAACATTATCACCGTAACTTGGTTTCGTAGGTTTGGGGTAATGGTAGCCACCAAAGTCATCGAATTCAGATGGTTTATCATGGTTATAACCGTTGGAATTCGATGGTCTTTTATACTTATAGCCTTCGGAATCTTCAGAAAGTTTTGGAGGTTTATGCGGGTTACCGTTTCCGTATCCATGATTGTCTTGATCATATGATGGCCTTGCTGGTCTGGCAGGTTCGTAATTTGGATTATCCGGATCTGGAAACCAAGGGTCATTTTGGCTGTTGTATGGATTGTCTAAATGAACTGGTCTGAAAGGAGGTTTTGGATTGGAATCATACTCTGGTTTGGTGGAAGGATAATTTGCTCCGTATCCTGGCGCAGGACTGTTATTATAATCCAAACCTGGTTTGTTGTGACTAGATCCATATCCTGAAGTAGGTCTATCGCCATAGTCAGGAGTTGGCTTACCATAACCACTTCCATAAACTGAAGAAATGGGTCTATTGTTATAATTGGAATTTGATTTGTCGTTACTATCACTGTTATAACCGCTACTAATTGGTTTATGTTTCTCTTCTTCTGAACTCGGTTTGTAGTAGGTTGGTTGATTGAGATCGTCGAATGGATTTGTAAATGAAAATTTATCAGAATTGTCATAGGTATCCGATTTATCACCTTCATAACCGTGTTTGTGTGGTTTGTCATAAGAACTAGGTTTTTCGTATCTGTTGTAAGAAACTGCTCTATCGTTGTCATCCGATGGCCGATTCCCTTTATAGATATTTTTTGTTGACGACCAATGCTCTTCTGAGTTGAATGAGGATTGATGTTCGGATCCGTAATGAAAGCCGTGATGTTTCTTATAGTGACTTGGTCTGGATCTGGCAGGGATTACTAATTCGCACCCTAATTTCTTGATATACAGATCGAATTCGGTGTCATCAATTGTCGCAATTGGTTTCAGATCAACAGTTTCTTTCACTACATGGGAACTTAGTTGACAAGATGCGTTACCTTTAATACCTATGCTGAAATAGAGAAACGCGTAATTTTATACATTTTTATTATACTTGCGAAAAGTTTAATTTCAAAGAGAGACCATGGACTTCGGTTATAGTGCACTTGGGTTGTGTTATCTTTAATAATTGTAAATTAATATTAATTAAGGTACTTAACAAAGGATTATCTTTTGATTGAAAATTGATCATACAGTATTATGTATTCATTCTTTCCTTTACGCCCCTATTTCTTAAAGACAGGGTCAAACCAATAGGTTTGTCCGTATCTATAGCATTACTTGTAGAATAAGTTGTTTCAGTTCATTCAACGCATACTTACCCAAAACTAAGGGATCTACATTTTTCTTTATCACGCGTGCAATCCATTTGACAGTCCTTAACTGTATTGGATTCCGTCTCTTGGTATACATCCTTTTCATCGAGGCGTTGTCCTATCGCCAACCTCTCATAACAATCTGAAATTTATATTTAGATCTTTGAAAATGTTTTTAAATTGAAGTTTACGTGATTGGTTGGTTTAGATTAATCCTGACATGTACATATATACACTACCGTCCATATTAGTTCGAACACACAAATAAATGTAAAAAAAACGAAAAAATATTCAAACTCACTTTTCCAAAACTTAAAATTTTTATTGCATTTTATTAATAGCGCTTAAAATTAAAGTATAGAAGCAAAAAAAAAGTAATTCTAACGAAAAATAAACAAAAATTTCTTAAACAATCCGTTCATCAAAGAAACTCCCTTTTGCGCGAAAAACAGCTTTCACAATCCGAGGCATCCGCTCCACTAGTTTTTCAAAGACTGTATTTGGCATATTAGTCCATTTCACTTGTAAAATGTTCCACAGGTGGCCCACGGAGGTAGGGCATACTTTTCGGATCCTCCTGTCCAGTTCATCCCATAACAGCTCGATGGGGTTTAGATCGGGGCTTTACGGCGGCCATGTCATTATTTGTAAAGTGCCATTATCTTTTTCTTCATTTAAGAAATTTTTACATATCACTGCTGAGTGTTTGGGGTCGTTGTCCTGCATGAATACAAAATTTTCGCCGATTAGACGTTGCCCCGATGGTATTGCATTTTCTTGCAGTATTTCTAAATAACCTTCTTTTCGCAAAATACCTTCGATTCGCTTCAAGTCTTCTGCACCGGCGTAGGAAAAACAATCCCAAACAAGCACAGAATTTCTTCCTTGCTTGACAGTTCGCACTACACAATCCTGCAATATCCTTTCGTCTTTCGCTCTTCTTACAAAAACGCGCCTTGATTGTCCGAATACCTCAAACTTTGACTCATCAGTCCATAGCACCCTTTTCCAATCATCCACTGTCCAATTTCTATGTGTTTCTGCCCCTGTAGCCGTTTTTGCCTGTTTCCCCGTCGAAGTAGGGTTTTTTTTTGTTGCAATGCGGCCGTGAAGATTTGCAGCTTTTAATCTTCTTTTCACTGTAGTAACAGAAATTTTTCTTGCACGGCCGCGATTCATTTCGGCGGCGATTTCTGGTGCTATCAGTCTCCTATTTCGCTTGCTCAGTAATTTTATACGCTCATCGTCGGCGTCAGTTGTTATTCTCTTATGACCTGAACGCGCCTTATCTCTTAAACTGCCCGTGCGTTGATGTCTCCGCATGATATCACTAACAGTTGATTTATTAACATGTATTTTTTCGGAAATTTGACGCACTGAATAACCTTCTTGATGAAAAGCAACAATTACAGAGCGCTTTTCTATACTTGTCGGCTTTCTTGTTGGCATTTTAATAACTTTAATTAGGTTCCCACAAAAAGATACGCTATTAACTCTAACACACGCACAAGCAGATTTATTTAGAAACTGAAGCATCTATCAATACACAATAAACTTTCGGGTGGCCTGTTCCCGCCCCAAAGAGTAAATTTATTACCTGCAGTATTGACCCCAAAATAATCCTATTTGTGCCAATGAGGATTATTCTGAAAATTACTATACTGGGTCATAAAATATAATAGGTTTTTAATCATTCTCTAATCGATATTCTTGGAAGTTTGCCTGTACAATTGGTTATAAACTTCATAAAGGACCTAATATAAATATGTTATTTATATATAAACGCAATTATATTATCTTTTAGTAGAGTTTACAACATTTTACTAGGTGTCCGAACTAATATGGACGGTAGTGTACATATTAGTGAGCAGAATTTGACAGTCCGTGTTGAACTATCGCTTCTTGCATCTCAAGTATAAAATAAAGTAAGATAAAATACATTTAAGAGGTAAGTTTGATTACAAGAAGTAAGATAAGATGGGATAAGTGGGGAGATGGGAAGATTATTACTTTGACGCTGACGTATATATACTGGTATTCGCACTAGTTCTTGTTAGCCTGTGCTTCGTTAAAATATTGTTCCCTCGTTTCTTTTCGCTAGCAAGATGTATTAGCATTATAATTGTAGCTTTTATATTTACGTTAACAGAATGAATTGCTGTTGGTACTGTCAGCTAGGATAGGTTCGACATTTTTGATCAGTGTAGGATCGTCAGTTTGTTTCGTCCACCGCTGTCATAGTAACCAAACTATATTGACATAGATACCACTTGGATGCAATTTCCAAGCGGCAAGATCCGCCTTTGGCTGCGAATAGCTCTTTGGGCCCAATATTTGGAATGAATAGTTTAAAAAGTCAATTAGTATCTTTTGTTTACTGTTGTTATGGTAATCAAACAGTGCTCACATCAGAAACCACTTTTATGCAATACCTAAATGCAGGACTTGCGCTTAACTGTTTGTAAATATTTCTTTTACTTTTAATGTCAGACAATACAAAAACGTTAGAGATACAAATTCCTTATATGATGAATACAACAAAAAATATATGCCGCTGTTTAAACAAGTGACATGTTTTAATTTGGTAAAACTTGGTGGTTAATACTAAACAGTCAATGTATTTCGAAGGCGTTCTGACACCATGTCTAGATAGACTTGCCCTTATCTAAAGCAATTTAATATCGTAAAAATTTATGCTGGAATGTATTTGCATTCCGGATCTTTCGAAGGAAATAAACTTCGGCGGCTGAGGATGAAATTGTAAGTATCTCGAAATCTGTTAGAAATTATATTGGTTTATTTCCAAAATGGGAAGCTAAAACCGTATCAATATACCGGATAGTGTAGCGTTTTATTTAAATAGCAAAGTAGGTGCCTGGTTTCCTGTTTATCAATCACTTTGTATATATGGAAATATTTTTGGAAGTATACCCTATCACGTCGACTACGCATCAGAGAATTTTAGCTTCCTACTATTTGCAATTCCACAATTATAACTCGTAGTATTAACTATGCAAGCAACTTTTTTGTATTTTACACCGGAACATATAAACTCCGCAGATTTTCTAATATAGAGGAGAAAGATTGAGAAAAAGTTGCGAATAAAAATTTGTTCTAATTTCTACTGCGGAAAGAACGGTAAGTTGATGTGTATTTATTATTGCCGCTGGCTTTAAATAAGAAAAAAAATTGAGCAGTGTTTTAGCAAATTTTATAATCGTGATGTTAGCGACCGATTTCTTAGATTTCGAGGTCAAGGTATCCGGTAAATACGTATCTACTTCAAATTTCCTGAGTTAAGCAACAATGTCTTAGATGCTTATTTGAGAAAAGAAATAGAAACCTTAATATGTAGTTATCATCTAATAAATTAGAAATTAAAGTTACGTTTCTGTTTTTGTATAGGGATCATCTATTGCGCAGCATATAACCAGGGAGAAGTAAAAAATATTCAAAAGTGGAATGTTCACCAAACGGTAAATTTTAAATTAGCAAGCAATAAAATGTTAAATCAAGAGGTTAATAAGCTTGATAATCATTGAAATGTTTATTATTCGTGTGCCATACGTAATTTGCAATATGATTCTAAAAGAACCGGACGGGTTTCTGAACTGGTTTAGTTTACATACGTCCAGAAACTGTATGTATACTTTGAAGTTGGATTAAGCTTAAAGATGTTTTGCATGATTTGGAACATTATAACGGAAAGGATGAAGCTCATACAGGCTATCGCAGTGGGAACTGTAATTATTATTTTGAATATTTTCTGAATTGAAGTTTGTTATCTCGTGGAACTTAATAATGGATCTCAGCTTTCGAAATGCAACTTATCAAATTTGAAATACTGTAAATTTTCTAATGCGCCCTTGGCGAAATTTGTTGATAGTTTTTATTATTAGGATGTTGATCTGTAACATCTTTTTTCTCTTAATTGGCGAATTATATTTTGCATCGATCCATATTAGGTTTCCCCATATCTATTTGTCTCTTTTAAAATAAATTTTAAGTGAATTAATTTAAAGAAAAAGCGGACGAATGTATTAACAACAAAATTTTCTGAAATGCAAAAGTAAAAATAAAATACCAACATATATTATTAAAAATAATGCAAAACTTGACGAAGTTAATAAAATACTATGTAATACTTAATTCAACTTAAAGTAGTAATAAAATATAGAGACAATAATGAAAGAAAGAAATGTGTAAAGGTAACAAACGTTCAAAGGGCTTTCCTTGTTATTGCAAACAAAGATTGATTATGAATGCTTTCTGAGCTCGCCTTAATTTTCCAGAGATTGTATGGATCGAAAGGCATTAATAATTCTCTGCTTAATGTGCTCTATAGTTGTTGAAGTCTTTAACATAATTTCCACCTGATTTTTTCTGTAATTTATCATTGTCCTAGTTACAAAGCTGAAAACGTTTTTCGAAATGCGCATCAAGCTCTGGACGTAACTGAATATGGTAATGATTTTTCTTTAATATTCGTATGTTGTTACTTATATTTCTTTGACAAAGATTTAGATCTTCAGTAACTGTCAGCAGAACGTTTATTCATTTTCTTCATTGCTTCCTCTCTTTGTGGTATCTAATTTCTTCTAAATGACACTTCCCGTTTTAATAAATCTCGTTATTAATTTTTCATGAACTTTCTTTTCTGGACGTCTCCTGTCACGATATTTTTCTCTGTAAAATCTACTGGCTAAAAAAAGGATTACTTTTTGCTTAGCTCAGTAGTATCATCTTTAGAGTAAGTCGCTTTTATGTAAAACGAACGCTCTTCAGTGAACTTTTCATGCTTTACAACTTACCATTTGTTGTAGTTCTTATTACCCGCTAACTTGATAATCATCTATTAACAACTTTGAAATTTTGATTATTTTGGATTATTGGAGAAACCGCTAAAAATAAATATAGGGAAACCTAATATGGATGTAGAATGTTCTAGAATACAATCCTAGCCATAATATGCATTTGTTCCATTTAATAAAATCGAGAAAAACTATTTTGAAATTAGTAGTCAACAACCAGTAATAAGAACAATTTACTGACGTCGACCAATCCACACAAAAAATTTTATTACTAAATATGAAAGCGTTTAAACGTAGAAATACTTTCTTTGCGATACGTGATTTTTCAATTTTTTAACAGAAACAGCTGTAACTCGAAAACCACAAAACAGGTTACCTCCATAATTTGGGGATATATGGAGTGTAGATAAGGATCTTATCTATCTATCTATACATATATATATATATATATATGCCTTGTATCAAGGAAGTTGCTGGAGGTAATAATACGCACATCGCCAATTATATCTGAAGGTGAATCTGGATTTTGAGTTCTCATCGAAGATATTCTTCGCTTAGAATATGTACACTGCCGTTAAGTGAAGTTCGGTCATACAATAAAAATCTATTATATCACACTGTATACAATTATTAATACATAAAATTAGAAAAATATTAAGCATACACTCTTTTCTAAGGGATTAAAGCCATAAATTATTATGTAAGGTAGAAATATTGCGACAACCACAATAAAGTCCCTGTTATTATCATTCCAAGAATTTCTCGGAAGTACCGATCTTTTGAAACGGGTCGTTTGGGGATTATTAACGAACAATACATTTAGGAAATATATCGCCGTATCATTCTTGTTTATTTATCACAGGCGTAAACATATAAATTTGCTTCATTTTACTGTTAAACGTGTGTTGGTGTGCATCTGTCGTTTTTGCGGGAAAGTTTTAAGAAGATTTACTTCAAAATGGCACGTGGCAAGCCTACCAGTGTAGAAAAACGTCCACGCATTATTACGCTGTTTGAAGAAGGATATTCGGGGCGACAAATTGCTGAAAAAATAAATATGAGAAGTTCAACAGTAAATGACATCATAAAGCGATATCGGACAACTGGAACTATAGAAAATCGTGCTCGTCCTGAAGCATCTAGGAAAACAACAAAAGCTGAAGATTTGAGAATTGTATTATTAAGCAAACGCAATAGAAAATTAACAGCGCCACAAGTAGCAGCCGAATGCAATCGCGGCCGTGAAGAACAAGTTTCGGCGAGTACGGTAAAACGTCGACTTCAACAAGCGGACCTTCATGGACACATTGCCATTCGAAAACCCTCATTACGTCGGGGGGACCGAGCAAAACGGGTACAGTGGGCCCGTTCTCATCTAGATTGGTCGTTAGATGATTGGAAACATGCGCTTTGGAGTGACGAGTCAAAGTTTGAGGTTTTTGGGCAAAATCGACAAGTTTTTGTGTCCGAAGATCTAAAACCGAACAGTGATCCCGAACTGCATTGTGCCTACAGTGAAGCAAGGGCGTAGTTCTGTGTTAGTGTGGGGATGTTTCTCCTTTGCTGGGACGGGAGATTTATGCAGAGTGCAGGGTGTAATGAGGAAGGAAAATTATTTTGCAATACTCCAGAATCATGCAGTGCCATCAGGCTTGCGTATAATAGGCCGTAACTTTACATTCATGCATGACAACGACCCAAAATACACTGCGTTAGTGTGTAAGAACTATCTAAAGGAGCAAGAAGAACAGCACACCCTAAAAGTAATGACATGGCCCCCACAAAGCCCAGATTTGAACCCTATAGAGTTGTTGTGGGATGAACTGGACAGGAGGATCCGAAGAATATGCCCAACTTCACAAGAACATTTACGGAATATTCTGCAACATGAATGGATTAATATTCCACAATCCATTTTAACAAAACTTATCGGAAGAATGCCTAGAATAGTTCGAGCGGTGATTAACAGCAAAGAAGGTTTTTTCGATGAAAAAAAAAAATATAATGTTCAGTATGTTATATTAGGCCAGAATAACTTTTTATTTATTTATTTTTGTCTTTTTTACCTGTACATACAATAAAATTGCATTTTGTTTTTAGTTTCGTTTGTTTCTGTAACCTTTTCATGTTTTTTAATAACCGACCGAACTTCTCTGAACGGCAGTGTAGGTACAATATTATGAGGCAACTAGAGAAGAAGACAGTAGTAATGATATTGTGCAAACAAAATATTACTTACCACTTCTATTAACTCGCAGCACACCAAAGGTGGTTAGGCATGACACCTCGTTAAACATAACCGGCGCACCGCTTAATAGAAAAAGAATGAAAATCAATGGTGCTCTTCTTGCGTTTGTATTCAACATTTTCTATTCTGAGATCTATTTGAATTGAATGAATTGGCTTATATTAGGAAACATCAACCTCTCTCATTCGAGAGAGAAGCCTACGCGATTGTCTTGCTAAATTGCGCAAAGAATACACTTTTCACTTCACTAGAACATTTAATTTGTTCAAATTAAATAGTAACTATCTGCTTTTCTGTGAACGATTAGTAAGCATTCTTTGCCTTCAATGAAGATTGTATGGGGAGGATTTCCTGAATAATCTAAAGTTTCATTTGGATATCGTGTTTGGTCCAATTAATTTAATAAATGCAAAATATATATCGTATCTTCGCATGTATACTTTGTAAGGATATCCAATCTAGCGAAGCATAACACGAACTGTTTCGTAATTTCGCTTACCCAAATACTAACTGAGATGATTCTCTGCATTTCAAACTACTTATAGGTGAATTCGAATAACCGGTCTTTCAATGTGTGTGCGTATTCAGTTTGGCATAAACGCGATTTCCATTTCTTATTCTAGATTATAAAGAAGAGGAAATGACTGTATTGTTTAGTGTTTTTTTTTTTGAGAGATATGTGTCGTTAATCTGATGTTAATCAGCTTAGATGGTGAAGATGTTTTGCTCACTTGTAGAGTATTCTAAGAAACAACGAATTTCAAACATTCTAAATTAAAAAAGTCTTATGTCAACTTTAATTATGAATCGTACCGTGAACTTAATATAATGTAAAATATAATGCAAATAAAATAAATTATATGTAAAGATGTACGATTTCAAAGGTTTGTTGCCATTGCTCACATCATTCTGTACACTACTCAGGAGTAAACCAAATTGGGAATTTTTATTTTCTACTGGTACAGCATTAGCGGCTTTCTATATAAAGTGGTTTTCATTAAAAACGCCGTATTTGTTTATTTCAGGCGGCAACTATGTCGAGTTTATTGTTTTGATATTCGTGTTTGTCAGTGTCAACCATTTTATAATGGTAAGCACGTGTCCATACTGTCTATAACTTTTCATTATTCATCAAAATCATGTTGAGTGTAGGCTACTTTACGGCATTGCACATATTCATAACGTTTCAACGCCTTGCGGAAAAATTCGAATCAACGTATTTACTCGATAATTCACCAACCAATGAGACAAAGAAATACAATGAGCGAATATTGTAGCTATACGTCAGAGCGGTCGTGAAAATCTAAATGTGTCAATTCCTTGGCGATGTCATGCATGGGCGAATTTTGCGAAAAGGTCTACGTGGTTACAAGATTGCGATAACTCAATACTTAAACCAAACATTCATTTAGGTTCAGTAATTTTACTTCACAGAAACTTCCCAAATTTCCTAAGAAAATCAGCTTATCGACAGGGTCCATTTCTGGCTTAGCAGTTTTGTGAATAAGTAAAATTGCCGTACTTGGTTTGAAAATCAGCCAGAAACAATGAATAAAAAGCATTACATCAGACTGTAATGCTTCTTCCTGCAGCTTAAGAGATTGTCTGTCTGATGTGTATTTCGTGCTGAAGAAGTCATTGGTTCTTACCATGCTGTAAGCGGAAATCATTAAAACATAAAAAGTCAACAGATTAATTTTTTTTTGCAGGAATTGGATTCCTTGAACTTGGGCAATATATGCTTTTAGCAATACGGTGACCTTTATTACACTGCCCATGAAACAAATTCACTCATTGCAACGCCCTTGTCGCTTCTGTAATTTACCACTCTTAGACTTCTCCTTGTGGGGTTATGGTAAGTCGTTCGTTTAAGGCATTATACGACTTGCAGACTAATATTGAACGTGTCATTTTTTGATACTCGGTCCGATTTATTTGAAAAAGTCATGGGAAATTGAATTTGAATTACGTCGTTTTCCGTAAGTAATGGTATTAAATTTACGTTACATGGAAACTTACATTTCTTTGGAAATCTGAGTTCTCGTGTCAGATACTTTTACGGCAAAAACAAGACAACACAGAAAGTAGTCTTAAATTTTATCGAAAGAGACATTTTTAAATTCTTGAGCACATTCTTCACGGATATTTGCACTCCAGAAGTAAAATTTAACCACATTTGGGAAATTATCCCAATTGCGGGAAGTGGAGTTTTTTCATGTGTCGTTAAAGGTTTTATTGTACACAATGGAACAAATTACTTTAAATAATGTGAAAACATTAAAAAATAAGTTTTCCCGCTACAGGCTATGTAAGTCAATCATTATTACCCTGATTGGAGGGATATAAATGCGAGTTGGACGTTATTTATCTTGGTTGCCCTTGACAACGGTAAGTATCGGATTTTTACATCTCTAGGGATGTAAAATAATTATGTTTTAATATAGAAATAGGCGCTAGTACATAACAGAAATGGACAATTTTGACAATTATAGAAGTAGCAAACATTTTCGTAAAATACTGATTTTTTTCGACATTTTGGATCGGTACCAGAAAAGGTATCGGCTCACTTGGGTTGTAAATGCTTGATTCTTGACTGTAAAACTGCACTTATTTGTGAAGTAAATAACTATACCATATTAAGTAACTTATAGTATCCAGAAAATAAATGGTTTCTTGATACCAAATGGTTACCGGTTGCCGATGAGGACCACTCGTGTCCTCGAAACGGCCGTCCCGGATTAATTGTTATCATATAATTAATTAAACTTATGGGGCGCGGATGTTACCGATATTTATGTGTTATTTACCATACTACGCCACAATCCTTGCTATCATTATTGGTTTCTTGATATATTCGCATGTAGCATTGCGTGGAGTTACTGTAAAGTTTAGTAGCTAATGCTCTTTGAGTTTTTTTTTTGTTGCAAAATTGTTTTAAAACGTTTGTCATCGCATTGTCTTTAATTTAGTAGGCTAACGCTACTCAAAATTGTTTTAGACCTATTTTAGGCCTCCGGTAATCTTTTGTCATTTCTTGGAACTATCTTGAAAACAGTTGTATCAAATTGAAATAGGTACAGAACAGTAATTAACTTCATCCAGTTGTAATTTTTAATTAATTTTAACATGAGTTTTAAGTAACAGGAAAGACAAAGAACATTAATGGATATTATTTTGAAGCTTTTTGAATGAAATGTCTCGATTTGTTCTGAAAACTCTCTCTATTCTCTCTATTTTATGCGATAAATTGGAGCGGAAATTGGAAGTGCTGCGAAAAGGTAATTGGTTGAAGTATTTTTTTATATCTTTTTGAGGGTAGTTGATGAAAAAAAACTATAAATAATGGGAGAGATGTGAAAAGTTATAAACTAAACATTGTAATTTTTTATTTCTTTATTGTCTTAAAAATATACATATGAATATATTATTATTTAGTACAAAATGTTTATATGGTTATTTAGATGATGTTCCATTACATACTGAAAAAAAAAGAAACACAATTACTAAGAAGATAATTCGGTATTTATTCCATTAAATTGAAATCGAAAATACTCACCGTACCGTAAATAATTTTCATTGTCTTTGTTCAATTACCTGTGCTGTTTTGCTAATTGAACTGAGAAAATGGTCTATTAAGCGTTTTTTTTTTTTTTTTTTTTTACAAAGCACGATTTTACCGTATAACTTTAATTCTTGATTCTACATGTACGCCAAAAGTATTGCACCAAATGGAAGTATGTGTACACGGTTTTAATTTAAAGTTAGAATTCTTCCCGTGCAGTGTCGTTTTCTCCTGCGGACTTGAACTTATATAGTTCGATGTTAAAATATTTCACTCATACTGAAATATACCTACTTGGATATTAGAATTTACAACAAATTCTCCAATTTGGTGCTAAAATGTTTCCGCTGCAGTAGGAAAATTCTCAATTTCGTATTCCATCGCGGTGTGAAATGTTAATTTTCCAACGTAAACATTCTTCATTATAGCGTAAAGGTTACCGGCTTGAAAAGAGCAGCCAGTTTTTCCGATGATACCGGAACGTCTAGTAGCGGCCGTAGTACAGCAGCAAATAATAATAATAATAATAATATTCATTAATGCCCAACAGGTGCAAACCCATAAAAGAACATAAAAGAAAAAAAAAATAAATACATGAATGCAATAACAAAAGAATGAATATACAATTTAGCAATTAAAAAAAAACATAATTAATAACACGCGTTTTAGTAACGTCACCAATGGTATATCCCAATCTGCTCACAATTGCAACGGGTGAACGCTTCAATATGTTCGTCCTTGCGTGCACTGGTGTAAAAGTGGTCTCACTCCTGGAGTTTAAACGTGGAACGTGGAATGTGATGCTCTCCAAAAGATAAGGACAATCTGTCTTATTATTAATTATATTAAGTAAAAATTTGCGGCATATCCTATCACGTCTCTCCGAAAGGGATACCATATTGCGCTTTTCACATGCATAAAATGGATACCATACCAACAGTGCGTACTCACTACAAAACAAGCGTTGTATAAAATTTTAAACAATTCAATATCGTTAAAATAACGGGATACACGCATCAGGGAGCCATGAGAACCGAATGCGTTCTTACAAACTGATATAATTTGTGGTTTAAAGGTAAAGCCAGTATCAAAAAGAACACCAAGATCCTTAGATTCTGTTCTCCGTGCTAAGGAAATGTTACTGATATTGTAATCGGTAATGATACGTGTATATGACATCATGCAACATTTTCCAACGTTGAGATTGAGCTTGTTGAACCTACACCAGTTAACAAGTTTGTTTAGATTTCCCTGTAGCATGTTCACATCATTATTAAAAGAAAGTTTTGCATATAATTTGACATCATCGGCGTAAGCCAACACTGGGCAACTAAAATTTAAGAGATCATTTATAAAGAGATTGAATAAAAAAGGTTCAAGTTAGAGCCTTGTGGAACTCCTGTATATAAGACGAATGCTCTAGATGTAAAGCCGTTGCAAGAAACATAATACTCGTGATTACTTAAATATCATTTTAATAGGCAAAGGAGAGGGCTTAGAGAGAAGCAGTGGATGCTATATTGTGCCAAAAGCCCTTGACAGGTCCGTATCATCCAACACCTTACCAATAAATTGTGTGAGACAAGTCAAATTGGTAGCTGTAAAGCGAACAGTGATGAAACCGTGCTGATTTAGAGACAAATCGTGTCGAATATTATTATAAATAGAAGAATAAATGATCCTTTCGGAAACTTGTGCGAAATTTGACATGATAGGTATTGGACGATAATTGGAAAGGAGGCAACTGTCACCTGTAGTTGAGTGTAGGCTTTCACGACCGTAATCCATAGTAGAAATGTCTTTCGGGTAATGTCGTAATGTCTCTTGCTCCTCGTTATATATCCTATTTCTGTTCCGCTTTGCTGATCCATAACCGTTCCGCTTTGCTGATCTATAACCGTTCCGTTCCGCTGAATCGTGTCGTTCGTTGTATGATGACTCCGTAGTGCTAACTTCCACGTGTTGCTGATCTTGTATCCGTCTTCGCGATTGAAGTTGTTGGCGTTCTTCATTATTTCTATGGATTCGCGTATTATCCTCGGGTAGTAGTGGCTGGTCCTGGCTAATACCTTGACGTCGCTATAGCTTATGCGGTGGTTTCCTTGTTGGTGCAGGTGTTCTGCTACTGCAGATTTTTCAATATGCCTAAGGCGTGCGTCTCTCTCGTGCTCTTTCACTCTGCACTGAATACTCCGTCCTGTTTGACCGATGTAGCTTTTTCCACATTGGCATTTCAGTTCGTATATGCCTTTCGCTCGTAGTTTCGGTAACACGTCCTTGTTAGGAGGGAGTAGCTGGTCGATTTTGGTCACCGTGTTGAAACGTGTGGTGATGTTTTTTTTCCCTAGGGTCTTTTTTAACCTGTCGGTGACTCCGGCTATGCATGGAAGGTATGCGTATCCTGCTGGTTGTTGTTGGTCTTCTCCTTTTTTTGTCTCGTGGCTTCCTTGTATCTTTTGTACTGTAGCCGTTCTTCTGCTGTGTTGTATTTCACTATTTCTGTGATGTTTGTCGCTGATTTTCTCCGCTCTTCTTAACAATGTGTTGATGAGGGATCCTTCTGTTGAGGATGGAATTTTGCTTAATTTGAAAGGGTGTTACAGTAGAGATAAAGGAGCGGCACTGAAAAGAAGCCCTATATCTTAGCTAGAGTTTCTTAACAACATTACAGCTCGGGCAGATTCTTTGGTAAATGTGCTAATTATGTACTACCTTAATTTAATTATCAAAATATCAAAACCATTTTCCGATGGCTAGTTTGCTAAAGAATGAATGGGAACCGTGGTAGTTCTAACTTGCTCCAATAAGAAAGGTGGTATTTTTCAAAATTTATTTGTCTCATCAAACTATTACCAGGAAAATTTACGAACTTGGGATATCTATCGAGAAAGATTTGGAAAGTAAACCTTTCGACGTTAGATTTTATTTTTTGACGATGCATAATAATGCTGAACTACTGCAAAATTAACAAAAGACGATAAAATTGCTGTTAAAAGCTCTGGTTTAATAAAATATAGAAAAGTAAGGTGATTTAGCCGAGGTTCAATGTTAAAAACAAAGCATATTCGGTAAGTTGTTTACTATATTATGTTTGCGTTTTCATAAATTCTCTTATCGTTCTTTGTTCTAAATAACGCGTACGCTTATTTCGACTAACCCAGCGCAGTGACGCTACTGCTAGGCAATCGACTTGTTGCGCTCTAGTTATTAGTAAACCTGCAAAAACGAGTTGCGAGAGAGATTATACAGATCCGTGTTTCATGAGAATGGGTTGGTGTTGCCTACTGGTTTCCCCGAGAGTCGACAAAACATGAGTCTGTCTAATCTCTGCCAATTTCATGAAGCGCCCCCAAAGTACCACACAAGAAATAGAATAGAAATAGTACCACAATCGCTGTCCGATCGTGGAACAAGAATTCTACACAACACAATTATATCTAGTGGTACTATTTCTAAAACCATCATTGCGCCTTGGTTCTTATGAAAAAGCCGTCCCTTATATTCAAGTGCTCTTGTGCAGTGCATAATCTGCACAATGGTATATTATATGTTGCTCAATACAACTTGTCCTCTTTCAATATCTCTCAGAGAACCTAAAAGATCGGACACCAGTTCCAAGGATCAATCATAGGATAATCAGGATTCCAAGGATAATCAACTAGCGACATTTTTGTTAAAGAAGAGTGTAGGCTACTTTAATGTAGACATTTCGTAAAAGTATTGTAGTTTTCTTGACAAAATGGAGACCGTAATTTTTGATTTGTATATTCTTCTATTCCTTTCGACGAATTCTGTTTATGGTATTTCGAAATAAGGAACAAAATTATTTACAAGCGATATTATTGGGTGCCCCGTTTGTCCAAAGCGTAATTTTCTTCCTTTAACGACATCTGCATTTAATTTCATTGGCCTATTAGCTTAACAAAATAGTTTGAGATCCGTTTTCGAATCGCGTACGTTACGAAAAATTCTCGTCGAAGTGTAAAAACAACCGCGTATTATTTTAGGGACAGGAATAAAGAAGCTTTTACCGTATAATTTACGATTCATTAAAATTTCTTACATAATTTCATTACGCTTATTTATACTCTTCTTTGTCATAACGTTGTCGTAATGTTGCTAAATTTATATGGCAATCTAGACGAAATAGTAATAATGGAACGAAGAAAGAAAAAAGTATTGTTGAAATTCAAGTAATGATTTGTATATTTTTAGTTCAAAAAGATGACAAAGAGAGTTGGGAAAAACGTAAATAAAAGAAATAAAATTACAAAAAATATATAATTTCTACCGGTGCTCAGACAGATTTGTTATATTTGTTAATATTTTTATTTATCTTTCCAAAAAAAGAACGAAAAGGTTAAGTCGACTTATGAAATACACACAATTAAGAATTATTTTAAAAAATCGGAAGTATAAAAGAAAAACAATACAGGTTATCATCGAATTATCATTATCATCCTCCTACATCGCATTACAATATTTAAAAATTACATAATCATTTAGAAAAAAAAAAAAAAAACATTGTCTATAGGTACAGTTGCGAATTACAAAGAAACAAGAACATCTGACAAACAAAAATATTTACAAATACGTTTTCACTGTCAAAACCAACAGAAATAAAATATATAAACAATTGTTAGCAACATCTAAATCTACATAAATTCACCAGTAGTAATGAAAAAAGAATGAAATCTTGATTCTAATAAATTAATTATGTAATAATGTACAGTTTTGTATCCCAAGGTACGATCGTTTTTTAAACATTTCATATACCTTATAATCATTTATAATAATTAACAATAGCATTACCTTTTACCCTTGCCTTACCCTCACTTACAGTGATGGCTATATTACAACATACATTCTATTATGTAAACTTTTTATTACTGAAGTATATCACATTAAAAATATTAATGGTCTTTTATATTTTATTTATTCAATGAAATTTTATGTAAAAATACAAGGTACACCTCATACAACATTAAGACACGAGACTGCTTGAATAAACCATGAACTTTGATTATTCCGTTTCATATTCAGGACAAACTTTAAACTTTTGTTTTATACCTACTGGGTTGTCTTACAAACTTGATATCTTATTGAGGTCTAGCAGAAACATGCTCGCCAAGAGTATTCGACAGTGTGAACAATCAATTTTTAATTCTGGTTCCTTTAAAACATTTCACAGCCCGTTTTAACGTGTAATCACGGTAAAAATTTCCAAATAGTCACTCAATAGACTGCCTCAAGATAGCAAGTTATCTTCGATCTCAGCGCCAGCACATGGGGATATTAATAGGCGACGAATTAGCCAAGGAGGGTTTTAAAAGAGACTTCATAGGACCAGAGTGATAACATATGGAGATTTGGTAGAGGACATGTAAAGAACTGAGGTTGACTGAAGGTCAACTCCATATTTAAAGTACTAATTAGATGCAGCAAAAAAGAAATTAAAACCGTTACGATCTTACAAAGAGACTGAATTATTGGTGTCCAACCTAAACGAATAAAATTATAAAAATGGATTAGAACCAATTTGGCCAATAATTATTTTCAAAAATTGACTTATAAGCATATGTTTATCTGAAAATTCTAGTAATAAAATAAAAATTTTAATCCATTTCGTACCTTGCAGTTTGTCACAGCCGACTGAAATCAAATAGTTGTTACGATATGTTATTTCAACGAAAGAAAGTAAATTTTTTAGATCCAAAACTGATTTGCGATAAACGTGTTCCAGTTAGCCAAAAAGGAAAATTATTCTTATAAATTTGGAAAGATATTATTAGAACAGTTGCATTAATAAAAAGTTTACAGAATTTAAACCAATGTATTGATTGTAAATAGTTATCATGTATGTAACACAGCCATGTGTTGTTACTTCAAAAATATCTTGTTTCGTTTTTTAACATGGTTTGTTAAATACAGATCAACCAATAGCCTCTGCGTTCTAATATTATATGATAGCCGTTGTTAAAATTACTCACTTCGGTAGAAAAAAATCTAAACGGTATTATACATATACAAATATTACATATACATACATATAGAAAAATATGTGTGATGTGTCTCATATTCTCTCGTTTTCGTTTTATTTTATTTACGTTTTTACGCAACGACAATCATTATTATAAATAAGTTTTACAACACTGGGTTAAATTAATATACAAATATATCATACCTAATAATTACAAAAGAGACCTTTTAAAAGTATATAAAAAGTTACCACCTTTAACAACGGTTACCACATACAAGCACAATATTAAGACTAACTTAAATTAAATCATATTTATATGTATTTTAACCTGGCATTCGTTCGAAATATATAATAATAAAAATTATTATCTTTATTATTATTATAATCAGGGAAAATGAAATAGAAAAAAAAGGTTGATTCCAAGAGAGAAATTATTTTCTTTCTTTTAATTATCACGATTAGTTGTTATATTTTTGATTTGGTAAATTACATACAGTTTCATGGTGGTAAATTAAATGAATTAATGAAAATGAGTTTGTTAGACTTATCATTTTTATATATGAGAGTATATTGTTTCTTTCAAGAATTTATTTGTTCTAGTCTTTCGATTTTTTACGTTAATAATGACTTGTATGGTTAATTTGGTCCGAGCTTTACAAGTACGATGTATTGTATTAAAAAATTCTCAATTTTTTTAAATTAAATTTTGAATTCATACTTAATGCTGTTACATGGAGAGTTGTAAGCCAATTACGCATTTCCTCTTTTACATAATTTTATTTTGAAATTTTAAAAATTACTTCATATTTTATATGAGTCACCCCATTCTAACTTTTGAACCCCAGAAATATTTTCAGAAAACAATTTTTTGTGAGCTAACTTTTAGCGTTATCGGCAGTTCAATTACATTTTCGGTATCGCCGGAAATTACCTCAACTTTCTTATTTTAAGCAGAACACTCTGTATATTTTTACATGTTTCAAAAGAGAATTTAAAGACGAATCCAACAATTCCATGCATTATGCTTCGGCGTATGAAATTTTACGATATGCAGCAACAAAGGTTATGGCAATCCGTTTTTGTTGTTATGCAGCAGTTGGCTAGAAATGACGCCAGGTAGATTAAAAAAACTCGTATCTAGCCTATTCTTGTTAATTATTATTGTATCTTGTTTTCGTTCTTTGCTCTCGTTATTTTTTCTCCTTACTTTGTTCTATCATCACCTTATCGAACTTTGGTTAGTTATGACAGGTTCTTTGAAATTCATCGTGCTTTGGTAAATAATATGTCTGTTTTTCAGACTTCCTATGTTGATGCCACGAACTATGTAAAATTGCAGAATCAACTTTAATATTATATAAATTTTGTAACAATTATCACCTTATTTGCCATAATTATAACAAATTATCCAATAATTCAAAGCAGTTCGCTTTGTAAATTTTCTTCTCTATTCTGCTTTACTTAGAGCAAAGCTCAAATATTTCCGGTTGTAGAACGACAGGGTTCATTATGATCCACTTCGTGGTAATTCTTGGCCAAGTTTACCGATTATTAAAACGAATTGAAGTTTATCTGATACATTGCATAGACCATTGTCAAAAAACTGAAAAATAAGGACATTGTTTATAAAAAATTGGCAACTTAAAACAAATCTACCATAATTAATTAATTACAATAAAGTTCGATAATGTAAAAAAAAGAACAATTAACAGAACAAGTAGAAATAAGCGAAAATAATAGGGTTGAGATTTGATAGTTTAGTAATTGTTATGATTATGATGCTTAGCAACGAGCTGTTTAGAACAACTTGGCGTCGCGGAAGACAACATGTTACTCTTCTCTAGGCAAATTTTAGATAGCACCAAAAACAGGTTGCCAAAGCCTTTAGTAGTAAAATTACTTAGTAATAGTAATCGTAAAATATCTTAAGCTAAAATATAATGTAGTATCCTTGTAAATCCAAAAATATCAAAATATAAAGCGTATTCTATTTAAAATCAGAAAACTTACGTTACTTCCGGAGTTAACGGAAATGTAATTGAACTGTCGGTAATCCCCAGTTAGTTCACAGAAAAGTAGAAATCGACCATTTTTTTTCAAAAAACACTAGCTATCATTGTACAAAGTTAATATGAAGGAGGGGATATCTTAATGTAATATTATACATTGTATAAAACACCTAATCGAATTCAATCGCAAATTACCTTTTTCTCTTCCAATTTTAAGAAATAATAATTCTTTCGTATTCTCCTAACACAATTCGCATTGTAAACAGGGAGCAGATTATTGTACATAGAAGGCCCACTTAATCCTAAAAAAAATGGCTATCAAATTTCCACACTGTAGAGCTCAAAAATAACGTTTCGGGAAAGAATATCGAATTAATTAAAGTTGCATTAGATAAATTTTATTAAATAGCAAATTTAAAATGAACAGTTAATGTTTTTGAATAAAAAATAGGGTAGATTTAAAAATTATTTTTATAACAACGAAACATCACTGTTTCAGAGATTTATGCGATAGCTTTGATAGTATAAATTATTAATTATTGTCATTTTCCCTTGATAAGTACTTGGTACTTTAGTATCCCTCGTCAAATCATTAATATTTGCATTTGGCCTAAACAGTGAAATCGTTTTAAAATTCAAAATAAACGGAGTAAATAATGACACGGTGAATTTTAAAGATGCACTTATACCGTTTATTGCTTTTTGGTACACTTATTGGGTATTGTAGTATCAAATAAAACAGAAATGGATGCAAACTTTCACTATTGCGTGTGTACGTGCGTACATTGCATCCTACTTGGGATGTCATAGTTATATAGAATAATTTTCTGAGATCTACATATGGAGGCTTGATAGTTCGATCACAGCATTTAACTTTGTATTTGTCACTTAGGGAACAGAAATTCACCAATAAATCAAGGCAATGTAAATCTAACTAACTAACTAATGTTTTTACAAGTACACAACTATATTAATTTTTCTGTTTTTTTTTTCTATAATTCTCATTTTTTTTTATTTCCGGTCTCATTCAACTCAAATTATTGACTGGATTCTATTCGGTTAATATATGGCGTACAAATAAAGTTTGCATGCAATAGTACCGTACAATGGGGCGACTTGAAAACCGGGGGCGAGTTGAAAAATAAATGTTCCGCCTAAGTAATTGATAGTGATACAATATAATGGAAGCGTATTGAAATTCACGTTTCCACTCTCTAAAAATAATCAGTGAAGTGCAGGTAAACTTCAAAAAATTGAAGTAAAATTTATGTATTTGCAATACGGTATCTTTTCTCGGACTCTATATTTATTCTTCCATTTATCTAGAGCTGTGGTACTCGATAAGGACGGCAAGTTAGCAAAACTGAAACCAACCGATGAGCATCACGGCCTGTTTTGCTAACTCGCCGCTCCTCTCGAGTATTGAAGCTTCACTATAAACGCACCCTAACTTAAAAGCTTTAATAGACAAGCCATATTGCGTCGGTGGAGGTTTATTTGATTTTTTTTTATGTCAATTTAGGGGCGATTTGAAAATGGATCGAAATTACAAGAGGAAAAAAAATAAATATTGACTCTGTGCGAGTATATCGAGGTAAATGGAAAAAAGGGGTCCAAGGGAAAGACTGGGAGCGTTTTCTTTTTACAGAAAATTTTTTTCATAGTTTAACTTTTTTTTTGTTTTAAACTTACATTTGGATTCTATTATCTTTTTATTTGCATTGTTTTCCTGCTAAATTATGTTTTAGAAAATTAAGCTTATTTTTTTAAAACTTATGTTGCTTTATTTTGAAGAGAATAGTTTTTTATGTCATAAGGGACGTAAGTGCAGTTTTACAGTCGACGATCTCTATAATACATCCGAATCCGCAGGAACAATTACAGCCCAAGTGTCATATTATAATTTTGAATAAATCAGCATTTTACGAAAATATTTGACACTTGTTCGTATACTTAACCAGTCAAATAAAATTAGTCTTTCTATAACGTGTTAAGTCCAAATAAATTCAAGTTCATCAGTTGATTTAGATGTTGGCATGGATACTATATAAAGAATATTTATCAGTGGTGAATTTCTTTATTAAAGACTTCTATATTTAGTTACGTAAAGATCCGTTACATTACCAACGATGTAATGAAACACTGTATTTTAAATTTGACATTTCACAAGGGGGTTGGACAAGGTATTGTTATTTTACGTCCCTGGGAATCCCGCTGTCAAGGACAAAAAAGGCAACTAACCCTTTAATTGCACCTACGTCCCTCCAGTCAGGGCAATGATCAACTTACGTAGCCGGTAGTAGGAAAATGTTGAGTCTGAGTTTTAAGATGTCTCGCTTCTGAGTTCAATCGAAATATGCATTAAACTATACGGCACTTCCGAGTAATCCTAGTGGGACGAGGTAAATGCTACCACGCTACATTTTTTTTCTTGACAGTGGTGGGAGATACTATATTTTTCAGTACTGCCCTAATTTAAAATAATGTTTATTTCAATCATATCGGCGCAGTGACGGCAGTAAGTGTTTGGATATTCCAAAAAGAGTTTCAAGTCAGCCCGTTTGACGATGCATAAAAAAACATATTTTTCATAGCATTGCATAGGCATAAGCCTTCGTCTTTGTGAAGAATTGTAAATACTCTGTAATAGAGTTAATTCGAAAAGAACCCAGTCTGCTTGTTTTTCTAGTTGATTTTCTGTTTTTGTCTGGAAAATATCTTAAAGCCGCTCACCAAACCATTTCATGTTAATAACCGAATGTATTTTCATAGCTTATTTTGCCGTCGATTTCCATATGGGCCTTCTATGTTTTCGTTGCTATTAATAAATCAAGAAAGTTATTTATTAGCGACATGATAAGTCCAATGCGTATGCGTGGTATGAATATATTTTTTCTTGTTTCTATGTACTTATTTATATTCTAATAAAAAAATAACACGCACATTTATGATTTTTTTTAATTGCACTTCTTACTAAAATTATCAAATGAAAAAAGACGAGTGAATTAATTAATCCTAAGAGGCACTTGCATTCCTTTAACTTCTTATTTTACGTCAGTCACGTACATATGTTATTCCTTCTTGCGGAATTATGTATGTATATCAATTGCGATCGATAACATCTCATCTTTTAATTTTAAAACCGGCTATCATGAGACAATGAAGAAACTGCGTGGAAATGAGAGCGAAGTGAAACTGTATATAATTCGACTTTTTTTTTAACATATATGCACATATAAAAAAATGAAAGGAATTCACAATATGAAGTAATGAGATATAAGTCTATTTCATAAATATTCTGTAACTCTATTTTAATATATTTTATACATATACATCTTTTTTATTTATAATTATTTATAAAACCATGTGTCACCAAAAAGGGAAAGAAAAGAAAAAATAAAAAAAAAGAACTTAAAAGTTAAGGATCGTTTAAAAACGCCGCTATAAAGATCGGTGTATTTAATTAATTATTTATAAGCAAAAAACAGTCTTCTAAATCGTATTGTTACTTTTCCTCTTTAGCTATAATATAGAGTTTTATTTATGTTAATTAATTTCTTTACTAAAACCTAAGAACTGTATCAAGTATTTTCTGGATACTTACGTATATGTATTTATAATATTTATATGGTTCTAAACCTAATAATAATTATGTATTATATTATTATACTTTTCTAAATGCTTAATCTTTTACACTTTTCTTCATAACGACGTTTTTAACACAGCATATACCCATTTGATCACAGATTAATTGATTCATCTTTTTATAAATCGAATGTTTAATGTAATTGCTGCCCAATTTGTTTAACTGTTAAAATTAATTAAATTATATACATATAATATTATAATAGTATCCTTTAAGAACAGTTTGTACAAAATCTGTCATTATATGGGTCATGCTGTATATGTATATTATATATATTTTTATTTAATATATATATAATCATTTTATATATATTTATAGTGTATAACTTCTTAATTATTATTACGTGTAAATAGCGTGTTTACGTTTAAAGTGGCAGATTACGGTAGGTACGTAAATAATAAATATTTTATAATATATTTTTATTTATTTAAAAAACCGCAAAATTTAGGTTTAAATCGTATCTCTGTTTTTTTTTGTGTTTTTATTTTCTCACATAACAACGAATTATTAGCAGCACCATCTTCATATTCATCGCCATCGATCATCTTCGACATCGTTTAGAACTCAGTACCACATCATCTTAAATATACAATCGTATATGTATATAGATATAACAAACAACAAACAAGTAGTTGTACTATGAAATCAGGGCCTGGATCTTAGAACATCGGGGGAACCACAGGCGGCTTTTCGTTTTGCGGTCTTTTAAATTCGTCCAAAGAGATCTGCGATACCTTCTGTATTCTTTATTGTTATAATTTGAATTGATAATTTTTCTTCTATTTCACAACAATAAAATTTCTCATATTAACGTAATTTATTTATATATTTATTTATGTAATTAAGGCCGATACATTCAGTTTGAAGGAATCTGAAAAGAAAAATTCATAGTAAACTAATAATATTAACAATTAAAAAACAATAATAAATAGATATAATAAAATAGCTAGTTCCCTAAATTTATGGTTAGAAATGTATGGAAAATCGTCAGGTAGGGCGATTCTATGATTAATTCTGAGACGACAGCCCTAATTCAGCAAAGTTGTATGGTCATACATGATGGCACACAAGGTCATCAAAGTTGAAAATGTGCCACTAAAAGATGGTATAAATTTTTTGAAATCTTCTACAGTAAGCCATGTTTTTTTTGCAGTCAAATAGAATTAACCAACATTACGCTGGTGTAATTTTATGCCTAGTTGGTTGTAGTTTAAAAATAGTTGTATAACGTTTATTTTTTTCCTTTCAAGACTTAAATTAAACTCGCATCTTGTCATGTTATTCTCACTGACTAATTACTGATTTTATACGGCATTATCCGCATGCATTTCATCTAAGTGTTCCTCCGTATTGCTGAACTAACGGCCCATAAAGCTTTTTCGAATTAGGATTTGTCGACTTAGAATTAATCACAGAATCGCCCTATCTGACGATTTTCCGTAAATTTCTGACCATCGTATATATAAGAAAGTTAAAATTAACAAATTTATATAATTTCTTTGAAATAATTTTCGAGTTTAATATCAAAATAATCAAAATGGCGTTGAAAAACAAAAACACTTTCACACTGTTAATGTTCTTTCAATTTCTCTAAAATATATTAATAAATTTGAAAGTTCCTGTTGTAATAAGTTTAAGGATTAATGCTATTATATAAGAAAATAGTCTATATTTCTTTAGCTTTCACTATTTTACTATTAAGCTAATGGCTATAAGAAGCAGAGTGACATTTAACACAATTTAGGTGTAACACAAATTTTGCAACATCAACTAGATAGAAAAATATCCGCGGTAGTATATAAAACGCTACATTTAAAAGAAAACCAGTTACGTTCTTGTGCGTGACAAAATTAACTTTGAAGTTGTTAACAATTGTCAATGGTGCGTTACTGTTGACGCGTAGTGTACCGGTTGTCAACCAAATCTGCTTTAATAGTTATATCCCGATCTAACACAGAAAAAATAATACTTCAGGGGTGTGCTTCAAATGATAGCGGTAGAGTAGTCTCAAACAGAGAAGTAGACAGTACGTCATATGCGCAGACGGTTCATATCAGTCCGACGAGTTGATTTTCTTACACTACAAAGGCTTTCTGTTACTGTTTGTGAAGAGGATGGAAGCGTTTGACGTTTAATTTTTTTGTGTTCCTTATTGGTTTAAGACAGAAAAGTTTTAATTTTCTAACAAATGGAAACTTTACACATTTTTGAACGCCCCATGCTGTTCAAAAGTTTGTTCATGCAGGTAGTGATCACGTAATATGTACTTCTCTAATTGAGATTATCGGCCGCGAGTATAAATAGTTGGGTATTTCGTGATTTTATTAACACGGAAAGTAATTCTATTATAGATACAATTTTTTAAAAACTACTTAGGAGCGGAAGTAATATCAGCAGGAGCACAATCGAAAATAAAGAAGCTTTTTTGAACTTTTTTTCTAAATGTAAAAGGAACTCCAAGAAATACGAGCCCTAACAACCATATGGCTAATGATTTTTTCAAAAATTTTGCACATTTTTAAGATAATTTAACATATTTTGAAATTGGTTAGAAAATCGAAAGAATATCTATCAACGTTCAGCAATTGTTAATTCTTCATTCTCTAATTGTATTTTTTAATTGAAATTACAAAAATTATACGCCCTTCGAAGACAATTAAATGTTGGGGCGGTATCAGGTAGCCATGGAAAACAAAAGTGAACACTCACCTGCCATTCTTTTAGATACTTTATTGTTAATGTCTACGCGAATAACGTTAGAGTAAGTGTTAATTTTTAAAAGGATTAGAGGTGCTCCTACTTCACAAAAATTGTGTTCCAGTATTGGCGGAAAATTATTAAAGTAAATCGCCACTGAATTAAGAATGGCAAAACCTTCAGTGGAAAATATCGTTAAACACTACCAACAAGCTGAAACTATCGAAATTAAAGAAAACAGTACCGGTAGACCTAGATTTATAACCGAACGAAGTCAAAGAAATCAACATTTGCAAAGAAAATCGCCCTTTGGAATCGAATATTGTAATGAACATAAGCAAATTACATTAAAAATGGGCCAAAGGGGAATCTTTATTAACTGCTGTTCAGAAACCAAACCAGTCAATTTGGGCAATATCGCAAGAAATTGGACTTTTGATGATTGCAAAAAAGTTATTTTCAGTATTAAGTCTAAGTTTGACGTTTGGTTAAGTGATAATTGAAAACGGATAATTAGAGGTAAAAGAGACGCTTTTCATAAGGACTGTCATAAAAGGAAATTTCCAAAGGGTCGAACGATATTGGGTTATATGTTTGCCAGTTTATCGGGCCACTTGGAATTGATTGAGGGTGACGTGAATGCTGCAAAGAGACGCAGACTCTATTTTCCAACTGTCATACCGTGCGTTCAATCAAACAAAGGCTTACCAAACAGAATATAAAAGACTTGTTATGCCCTCAAGTAGCTTGAACTTAAATGTCATGGGAAATGTATGGCCCCAAAATGAAAAAATACTTAAATTATGTTAATTCAGTTTTTCGTCCCAACCTTTAGTTAGTTAAAATCTTGTTCTCTTTTTTTTTAATTAAAAATGCAGTCTAAAATATTTAATTTGGACTCATCTATGTAAGAATTTCTTAATAAGCATGATACGAATAGATTCATTTAGAAACCATTCGAATTATTACATTGTATTCCAGCAAATAGTTCTTAGGACGGTACTGAAATAGTTCAAACAACTATCTTTATAACAATCAATGATACGCGTGGTCAATTTCACTGAGACTATTATTCTTTTACGGAAACATTCGCCCTTCTATTTTTTGTTATAAACTTTTAGCTATTAAAATGTGTAGGGATGAGACAAAGTAGAGATAATATCCATAGATATTGCAGATTGACGAACGTAATCAGTGGCGGCTGGTGATGACGTTAAATACAGCAGATCGTTGTTGTGTGCTCTGCCGCTTTGCACCAGCCGCCGCTGCACGTAATGTATATATTAGCAAATTGAAGTTATAACCTGTTAATGCTCCGTAGTTGTTGTAACAATGGTAGTCCTCAAACTAGCGCTGAAAACAAATAAACTACACTACGCACAATAAATAAACGCATGCTACAGACAGAGCACAAGTAGGAAAGCCTTGGTAATGACAATTAATTACGAAAAAAATTCTCAATTGGATGCTAGGTTAAGTTTATAACATAAGTTCGAAAATCTCACAAAGTTTTTAGCATCGGCGTTATTGATGTGCCAACTTCCTTCTTACTTACAATTGTAGATCATAATGTTCGGATTCAGTAAAAGAATAACTGTTAGAAAACTGTTTTCCACGGTATCGTTGAGTACCTTTAAAACAATTCTTTTTCTAGTATTTATTTCATTTGTGAGCTAGGTATGTTCTCCGAATGGGTTTCAGTGTCTAGTTCTGTCTGAGAGTATTTAAACAAAGAATTAAGTATTCGATGAATGGTATATCAATTAAGTAGTATACTTTGCCATGTGTATGTTGCCTCTTGTGTGTATTTCTACTGCCTTGCTATGCCAAAATGATGTATAGTTAACATTGTTAACAATGTTGTTTGTTACATTCTTTCTTATACTCTTGGATAAAAACTTGTAATTAATAGCAATAGATGTTTTTCTTTATGATTATTAACAAATCAAAAGTATAACATAAAACGTATGTTACCATCAATTACTTTCGACAATTTTTGTAAAAAAAAAAGAAACAGTTGAAGACTACCACAGAATATGTCCCCTAAATAAGAATAGTATTGGCGGTCCCTTTGATCTTTCCGTTTTTTAGCGATTGTACAAAGACGTGAATTTCAAACCGTATTTGATTTTAATATAATTTTATTTATTGTTGCAGTAAGAGGATACATGTTTGCCTTAATGATTTGTAAAACGAGGTAGGAGGTAATATGCAATGGGTTGATTATACTTCGCAACAATGAAAGCTTATAAATTACTGAAAGCTCAAAGGAGCTTAATTTTTTATCCATTTTGGATCACTGTCAAACTTTAAATAGTGGCAAGTATGCACCTGGAATATGGCTCAGCCTTCCTTTCTGATTTAGGAGGTTATTTTATGGTATCACCGTTAGAGGAATATATACAGATTTTTGTTGGCACGCAGCGGCGCAGACCGTATGAGGTCGGCCGATGTTATATGTATGTGTACATAAATCAGTTTGCTCGCATCGCTTCTACTGTGTAAATGAAACCAACCGTGTACTATAAAAATGTTGCGTAAACGACAACACAGATTGCATGGAATACACGAAATCAAAAAATACATACATCAGTATTCGTTTTTAAAATATAATTTTTTTGGGAAAAATATGTTCCTGCTTGGAAATTACCGAGCAGAAACCAACTGCGATGGCATTATCCGCACGTAATATTACAAATTAGAAATGCTGTACATAATATTATTAAAAATGAGAAAATATGGATAAACATGGATGAAACAACAAACGCTAATAATAAATCGATTGACCATCGATACCATTTCATTTATGCAATAAACGTCTTAATACATACGAAGGCAGAAACTATAATGCAAGTGATAAAAGAGGCTATTAATTTAATTGGTGTACAGAGAAGGCAATTAAGCATATTTGAGACTGATGGAGCCGCAACTATGATTAAAGTTGGCAGATTATTAAAAACCGATTTTTCACAGCTCCTGCACGTAACATGCGTTTCATATTGTGGCAGATACCATCAGACTCACCTATCCAAGAGTAAACCAACTTATAATTAACACAAAGAAGGTGTTTCTCAAATCCCCTAAACAGGTTCGCCAATTCAAGAGCTTCTATTCAAGAATTCCACAACCACCTGAACCTGTATTAATCAGATGGGGTACCTGAGTAAAATAATCTTTTATTTCGACATTGAAACTACAAGATTCTGAAGCTATTAAAATAGGCGAAGAACTGTTTTCGGATCATCAAATTGAAGCAGATATAGCGAAAGATGAAAACGGCCCTGGAAAACTTGGATAATATAGGATAGCACGTATCACAGAAATTTACAATCATTCTCGATAAAAATCCGGATCTGCAGAAAATGCGATTTATAAGCAAAGGTATAAGCGACACATCCGATAGTGAAAGCTACGAGGCGAAGGATTTTAAATACGCAGATATTACTTCACAAGCACGTATTTTCATCACGTCGCAGAAGGCTAAACGAATCTGCAATGAAAGCAATATTAATGTTGTAATTCTATGCTAATTCTTTATGGTGTGATACATATTCGTCTGCATCCAGCCGTTAATAGAGAAAGGTAAGCACATATACTTTTTTTTTCTTATTGCCTTCTCTGGAAGGGACGTTTACAATTGTACTCAATTGAGCCAGTATACATATATCAATTTTGCAGACTATTATATATAAGTACATACATATTTCTTAACTTCATCCCCCCTTTATAAATTAGATTTTGACTGTACGCATTTTATAGCACAGTCAACAATAGTGCGGTAAAATGTATATTACCACATTTACCGCAGGTAAAGCGTGTGACTCGATTTATATATATAACATAATGCCGGCCGACCTTGTACGGTCTGCGCCGCTGCGTGCCAACAACAATTACCATCTCTAGCAATATAACAAAAAACGGAAAGTCTTAACATACATGTCAGTTTGGCTCTGCACGCAGTGTAATGAAAATTAGAATTTGGAAAATTTCTATAGTAATAGAAAGTAATGTAACAGCCAAACGCTATTTGTAGAAATCTTGACAAACTTTGAGCGATAGCACAGAATTTAGACCACTAAAACTCCACATGCGATGACAAGGTTGCATAGCAAGTCACTTTAACTTAGAAATAATTTAGTTATGCAACCTTGATAGCATACGCGAATTGTTGGCGGCATCATTTACAGAGCTTGAATGGTAGATTAACAAAAAGAAAGAATACTAAACAAGATTAATTAATTAATCAATTTTCTGTCGCTTCTAAAGTATGTCAGGAATTTTGTATATGCAACATACTCATGTTTTTTGATATTTTTTATTATTAGATATGGTTATATGCAGTGTATAAAGTACGATATACTATAAGTAAATATATTACCGGTAAATTCGCATCACATACCATGGCTACGCAAGGCTTCGGGCTGAAGATCAATAACTTCATCCACAGTTTCTCAACTGTCCACACTAAATAGCTCTTTGTGTAACGCTGGAAACTCTAAATGTGGTGCAGATCTCTTTAGCTTGCCCAGTGCGTCCATGTGTAGCATACTTATTTCCCTAAAAGTACAGATTCTTATAGTAAGTAAAAGGCTGTTTATCTCAAATGGTTATTTGGTTGTTGTTGAAGGTAAACAAGAGATTTTGTGCGTTTTTTTTTTAAATATAATACTGAGTATTTAAGTATTAGTTAAATTATTCCAACACAATACACTTTGTATTCATTTAAAAATACCTTTCGAAAGATATACTTACCGTAATGTAGATATTTTAGTAAGCAAGGCATCACATACAGTTACATCTCCCTTTATAGGTAGAGAATGATTTCTTTCCAGTTCAATTCTTAAGGCCCTAACAACAGCTTGACTAAGTCTACCAATTTCACCAATGCCCTTTAATCCAGGTCGATCTGGAAGAGTAATTAAGCGGATAGTTCGAATATTAACAAAAATATATCTTTGATAGTGAACATTACACTGCTTTCACTATAGCTAGTTGATTAAGTTTATAATCTGGAACATCTGCAACCACTTACAATTCGGTAACTAGCATAGTGCAAGCTATTATAATGTTAGTTCGTGTTGTTAATAGATTTTATGTAGCCTTCTGTTGGAATAATTCTAAAGAAATACCTTAAATCGGTCCTCCATAGTGGAAAATTGATGTTCATGTCAATGATGAAATTGATATGAAAAAGTAAGAGAACAACAAGTTTCAGGATAAGATCATGTCATAGTAGAACCTCGTAAACCACTACTCCTTTTAAAGTAGTTTTTCTCGCCAGATAAAAGTCCACTCCTAAGCTTCCCAGATGAAGATCTCCGTGATGATATCCTCAAGTAACTGTGAATAGAATCTCTGCCATTTTCTTATCTTCTTTTTCAGCTATGACACGATCTGATACCAGAAGTCGTTATTCTTTTACTAGTTATGGTCATGGAAGCCCTAGCCAATTCACTAATATGAAAAAACTTTATGGATAAAATGTGATTTCATTGCTTTTAAATGTGTGTTATATGTATGTACAAGTATTTGCTTGAAAAAATAGAAATGTATAAATCGACATTCAAAAAATCTTCTATGTGCCCCTAATAATGAATATTTTCATCTTTCTAAAAATTTGAAAAAGTTATTGTTGAAATTGATGGAAACTTTAATAATAAAAATAGGTTTTTCCATATTAATACCTTAATTTTTTTTTGGGTTTACTTTTAGAGTTACTAGTTTCATTTAGATTTTTGGTGGGTTAATAAATGAAATGTTGCATTGAAAATAAAGTGCACGGAGGTTATTACTAGGGTGAGAATCGACGTAGTTCACCATTTTTTTCTTGCTAACGACATTAAGTAAGTAATTGATGAATAAAATACCGGGCTTGGTTACAAGCGCGCAGTTCAGTCTGCAAATCGGTATGTTGCTGACTTTTTTCCAACAAACAAAGAATGTTTTTGTTAACAAATTTGTGGTCGATGATCGAAGAAATATTCGGTGTGCTTTGTGTTATATTTTTAGAGCTAGATAGTTAAAAAGAGTTTCAATTGAGCAACTTCTCCAGTTTTCTTTTTAAAAAGTCTTTAACCTCAACGGCTGCAGGCGCTATGTGTTACTCGTTCAGCAGCTTTAATAGCCTACGATCAGGCCGTAGAAGATCAACATTTATGATGCCTTCACCCTTGTGGAATAGGCATCTGATTTCGGTTGAGATGGTAAATCAGCTGAACGAAGTAAAAAATGTGCATGTACGCAGATGGATAATTCGTCGACGTTCAGCCGAAGCTAACTTAATGAAAACCAGTCCAATGTTCACAGCTATTTGTGGAACATCGTAGACCTCGACTAGCTTTTGCACAAAATCGCGAAAACTGCAATCACGTAGATTGGAGCAACGTATTATTCTCGGATGAATCCAGATTTTTGCCTAAGGTCACTAGATGACAGGAAAAGAATTTGGAAAAAACAAGGAGGGCGATTACTCAACGCAATGTTGTGGAAAGGATCAGCTGCGGAGGAAGCTTCGTTATGGCTTGGGTTACCGAAATGGTGATGCTCGATGAAAGGTCTGTAATGGCTACAAGGTACATGAACACCATTTTAGAAGAGCACAAGCTCGGATCATCGACGAATATTTAGATGAAGTAGGATTGTTCGTATGAACTGGTCGGCTTGGAGGCCCGACCTCAATCCAACAGAACATTTCTGGGGCAGACTACGAGGACAGATTCGAGTCACCGTAAACTTGCGCGCCGTTTTAGGCAGAATGAGAGTGATTTGACCAAAATGACCAAATAAAAGGGCTCAAAGTGGAAATAGTCTAAAAGTTTTTTATTATTATTTTTTTCTACATTAAAAATAGCGTATGTCGATTCTCACTCTAATTACTATACGAATCGCTAATTCAACCTGATATACACATATATCGAGAATAGCGATTTTTGTAGACGCCTTACCTGGTGACAGAAGTACACAAGCTGAGTATAAAGCTAATTCAGTCTCTGTAAGCTTGAGTTCCGCTATGCTCTTTGCCATTTCGAAAACACAAGAAACTAGCTTCATTTCCGCCGTGTCCGACGTGAAGAATGCCTCCTGCGGTAGCATCGTATCACCATACAGGACACAGTTTTGTGTGAGGTCTAGATATCGCGACATTCGAATTATTGCTAGCTCGAAACTGCCTAAAATTAGGAAAGGCACGCTTTTAACTTTCCAAAAGAATATACAACATACAGAGTACGGCGTTTTAAGCTTAGGGCAAATGTATTTCAAGAAGTAAGTAGAATAGAAAATCGAAATTTTGCCAACGTAGATATTTGATTGTATAAAGATTATTTAAAATATTTTTAGACACATTACTTCCGGTTATGATGGATGTGGGTGGTGTTAACTCTTTTATTTTTATTAATAATTAATAATACGAACGTTTTACATTAGTTTAACGCAACAATTCTTCGATAACCAGCAGAGTTTATAATAAAAAAGTATTTAAAACTAACAGCGCAACAAAATTTATGTTTAGGTAATTGCATACGATATTGTTTCAAAATTTCAAGAAGAATTTCTGGCAACCGTAAGTAATATGTCTTCAAAAATATTTTAAATAAAATAATCTTTATTATTATGTTATATTATCAAATATCTATGTTGATTTTTTTTTACTTACATCGAAATACTTTCGCCCTTAGTAAATAAATAACTGAAATAAAATAAAACCTGGCCATTACCTGCTTTTAATAATACGATTTGATCGTCTTGTGATAGTTTCATGAAACCAGGTACCATTTTCGCAAATTCTATGATTTGCTGTATGATCGTCGTGAGCTTCTGGGCGCATTCCAACCATAGCTCCTCGTGCGCCATATTCTTGTAATACAGCAGCCTCGAAAGGTCCTGAGGTTTTCGGAACATCTCGTGTATGTGGTCCACGGAATACAAGCAGGTGCGCGCGTGAGCGTCTGATATCGTTTTCGACAGTAACTCCGATATTTGACTTGGATCTGTCGAGTACACAAAGATCAGCGGTTGAGCATTATTTGCTATTACATGGAAATTATAGAATATTGTAAAATAAGCTGGATATTGATTAGTACACCTACACATAGCATACGTCTTAGTAGAAGTCATCGTAGGAAGAACTAAAAATATATGTACCTTACAGTCATCTGTTAATACACGTACAAGTGCAATCTTGTCTCTAAATGATCGACAGAACGTTAGAATTGTGTGATTGCTTCAAATTAAGAAATTTGTAAAAACAACATAAGTTTCATGCACTTAGAAAATATTCGAACGGGAATGATATTTTATGAGAATTGGTATTTATTAATTTAAACGAATTTTAATTTCGAACACGTTGGCAACCATCATATTTATTGTGCAGAGAAGGGTGCAAAAAAGCTTTTTATGATTTTACATTGTTATTCTTACATACACAATAACTTTTAGTGGGCAAAAATACTTTGAGACGCCAGTTCATAATTTTGGTTTGCAATTTTTTGATCTATGCAACATTGCAACATTTTCGGTTTTAATGGCAGAAATGGCAACAAGTACGTTATACCAAATACATATGTTTTATATGTTTTTGAAATACTTCACTATTACCCTTACCACAAACACTTCACTGACTCTGTACGCACGTTTCGATAGTGTCAGTGAAGTGTTTGTGGTAAAGGGTAACAGTATTTCAGTGTTCACATTCATTTTCTGTGGATGCTCAGTGTGTCCTACCTGCATCCAATGGGGATTATGTCCCCAATTTTATCTATTGACGGAACCACGAAGGGAAAACATTGCCTTGATATGTTCAATTAACTTTGCATTGTTGTCTTGTACTCTAATTATTTCCTCGCAGAATTGGACTCGTCAGTCAAAATTGTCTTGTGACAGCTCCTCCGTCAAATGTATTTCGTAAGAGCGTTTGCTGCTCCATCAAATTTATTTCTTTCATCGTGAACGCGGTGTATATCGTTTTTCGTGTGTTGCCAACATGGAACACACATCCATCATAAATAAATATTTATTATTACTATTATGACAAAAAGAAAAGAATCTTTTGGATGTTAAAACTAATTCGGAATTATAATAAGAAGAATAAATTTATTGAAAATTTTTTTTGGATACAATAAAGCCTTGAAATATTTCAAAAAGGAAGAACAATATTGAATTAAAACTAAGCGTGTTCTGGGTTTGGACCGTGTCATGGTTAAACATCACAGTTGATTTTCCTCTTTGGTATGGTTCACGTGCTGAGTTATCGTGATCAACTGGTTCCCGCTCGGTTAGTTTCGCCACTGGCGTGGTTTACACGTTGAGCTACCGTGCTAACTGTTGCCTACCATTTTCGCCTCTCCTGAAGAAGCCCCATATGATGCTGGACGAAACGTCGAATTTTCGATTAACCATGACACGGTCCAAATCCGGAACACGTTTAGTTTTAACTGTCTCTAGCCGTGGAATCCTAGGTTATTATTTCAAACATCATCGAAGTAATGTATTCTTTTGTGAGTTTTTGAATGTTAACAACTGATGAGAAATGACGAGCCGAAGAAGGAAGATTTATGTTCAACAAGGAACTGAAGATGGTGATAATATTGAATTATATTATAAGTAATTAGGTGGTACTATGGACTACTTGCTTTACCTTAATTTAATAAAAAGTCATTTGATCTAGTCACAGAATTTTATATTAGGGTTGTTCAAAAAAGACGCATATCCGATACGAAATATCGAAGAATCATACATTTATTTTTAGATTTTTTTTCCAAACATGTCTTATTTCGATGTTAAATTGTGTTACGTCAACAAGTTCCTATTAGTTCTAAGTATCATCAATTCAATTATAAAATCCAAATAATAGAAAATATTTATTTTAAAATAATTTTACTTCTAAGTGTTGTTAAATTTTTTTAGGTAAATTACAACAGGTTTAGTTTAACAGTATTGCAACGTTGAAAATGTTGTTGTATTTATGGCGTATATTTGATTGAAATTCAAAAAAGATAAACAGAGGCAGTGCATTTGTGTAAAGTTTTTTAGATACGAGATACGAAGAAATTTCTAAATTTAAGATTTGTTATGCTAACCTATGGTTTAAGTTATCCCCTATTCGAGTTGTTCGTCCTCCTGAACCTGACAGTAAAATCCTTAAATCTCTTCTTTAATGTGCTTCGGCAAAATATCAAACCTTCGACATCGTAAGAAAAACTGCTTTCTATTTTTCCTATTTGCCAGTTTGGTACATTGCTTCATTAGCTTAACTATGTCTATCCTAAAACTTCTCGCTGATTTGGAAAACTCCCATCTGTAATGAATAAGTAGAATAGAAGTTTGGCTGCACACGTTAGGACAACGCTAGAAGATGGAAAACAATACTGAAGGTTGCAGCCAATCACAAAATAAAAGATTCCCTTTTATGAAATTCAAAATTTTCGCATACTTGATTTCTGCTTCATCATAGAAGCACAATTATGAGATATCCAACAAATAAGAAAGACAGCGGTTGATATAATGCATGTCAAAATTTGCTGCTGAGTTTTACAGACCATCCCATCATTTACAGATGCGATTTTTCCAAATCATAGCAAGGGATTTTGACATGGACATGGTTAAGCTAATAAACCATTAGATGAATTCAAACACCAAACTAGCAAATAGGACAATAGGCACGTTATAAATAGGTTGGGGAACGGCATACAGCTCGATGCGTGGATAACTTAAACGATAAACGATAGCAAAACTTAAATTCAAAAATTTCTAGCACCTTCGCTGATATCACTTATCTGTTACGTTCTATCGATAGTGTTAAAAAAACATTATATCTTTACTAAATGTCAATCAAAATCAAAGTACTTCTTACTTCTAATACAACCTATTTTCTTTTAATGGTTTCGCAAATAGTTTAATACCAACTTGGTTATGGAACTTTGAAAAAACACCTGTATTTGTAGCATAACGCAAAGGAACCAAATGCGGGGTTGTAACACTACTTAAATTCAAAATAGAATATTTTTGGGAAAAATATTTCATTTACTTTTAACGGTTTGTTGATAATTTTAAAATAGTTCCTATAATACAAAATGTTCTATATATCGTATTTGTTTTACATTATTTATTCTTCTTGGCGGGGAGTTTTCATTAACTGCTGCAAGAAATAAATATAAAAATACATACAAATTTAATTTCTTAAGGAAAAGTATGTACGTATTAAGAAAGCTTTCAAGTAGAAAAGCCATCAGAGGTTAGATATAGTAGCTGAAAACGAAATGCGCATCAGGAAAAACCAAATTAAGTTAATGCAAAGAAAATGGATTGAAGGTCTCCCACTACTATACCTTTCAAAAGCAACCGAAGAGAGGTATGAATAAAGGAATGCTGATTCAAGGGATTTACGGTGTGGGATGCCCGTTCTTGAGATGTTTTATTATACTGGCATGTTTTAGCAGATAATGTACTTTTTTTGAGGAAAATTCAATTTGCTCTTATTTAAAACTGATTTTTTCTTAATAGATCAAATATTTGCTATGTTAGTTTTATGTTAGTGTAATAAGTTATATTGAGGTAGAATGCTGACACGGTTCTGACTTTATTATTATGGCAAACGTAGACACCAAGTAACGTAAATTCTTCTGTAACTATAATAAATTAATACTTCTAATATTTCAAACATTATAATAATCACATTGACGGAGCTTGTTACTAACTATCAACTAGTCATGGATATCTCTTCTATGGAATAAGTTGCTGTTAAGCTGAGTTAAGCTGAGCGCACTATTTCCCATATTGGTACATTTTTTTATATTTACAGCCTTGTTAAGTTTTCTATCAGGTTGATATGTTACGATTGAACCGGTCAAGACCTTCTCTTCCTTAAACGAATTTTAACCATTTTCCACGTAAGTTTTTTGCCTTAAGTCATAATCTCAGGAATTCCAGACAATACAAAAAACAATTGGTTCATATACTCGAATCTCCGTGTTTAACAGTTTTTTTTTTATAAACTATAGAGGAAGTGCCGTGTTTGAAGGTAGCAGTACAAACTGTCCATCACAATTGTTATTATACAAAGTAATTCTGGACTCATCATTCCAGAGAATATTCTTCCATTAATGTGATGCGCTCTTTCACAAAATCTAGGTTTGCTCTGATGAGTCTTAACCTTAACAATCTTCCTGGCTGTTCTAGCGTAGGGATCGCTTTCTCACAGACGTCTTCTTACTATAAAACTACTAAAATTAAGGTTTAAATAGCTAATGCTACTAGATGTTATAAACCCATTTTCGAAAGCTTTCCAATTTGTCTGTTTTTTCAGTAGTTTTTCGTTTAAAACCTCAATTTTCTTCTCTATTTCGCCAATTAGTCTCATTTGCAATTTTCGTTTACGCGACTAACCTAGCACATTCCGTCTACATTTATAGTTTTGAACTGCTGTGCGTATTTTTTAAATTAATGCTTTTTTTATTGTGCGACCAACGACAATAAAATCATTACTTTACAGACGTACAGCCAATCTAAATCAGAATCCCAACTTTCTATCGCTGTTTTAAAATAATGCTACGCTTCGAACCTTTTTCTTGTATTAAAACCTAGCTACTGCTATTTTATTGCACAGGTATATCATGGGCTGAGTCTAAACTTCGATAACTGTTTAGTCAATTCTGTGCAGCTTTCCTTACAGTGTCAATGTTGAGAAATTTAAGCTTCTCTGTTTCAGCAAAAAATTATGCTGAAAAAGAAACCCTAAAACAAAAAAAAAATAGCAAAATTTTTTCATCTACTTGGCACTACAGAGCTTTGTGAGTGCGTTCATTATTGTAGTATTTCTGAACTTTCTAAAAGTTTTTGTTTGTTTCACAAATAATATTAAACTTTTCAGATAAATCTGTTAAACTTTCACAATTTTTTGACATTTCTATTAGTACTGTGCTAATATCTAGTTGAAAGTGTTTAAAAATGTATCCGAAACATCGAATATTATTTACGAGATTTAAAGGAATATTTTTCCATAAATCCCATGATGCCAAAGCTTCTCCTTTTGTGACACCTTTTTGGCAACACGGAGTATACACTTCTGCTCCCTCTCTCCAAGCATTTATTGCAGTAAAGCATTCGAAAAAGATTTCGGACATATATTTTTAGTTCTTTCTACAGTAACACGAACACCGACAAACACAAAAACAATACATAGAGAAACGAGAATAGCATGAAGCGTACATGAACGAGCATAACAAATGTGATGGAGACCACTTACTAGGTAATGTTACTTGTTCGCATTCATCGACATTCCTTTGTTGGACGCTTTGTGAACAATTTTGTTGTCTTATGTTAGTTTGTGGTACAGTGGGTGAGTTAACAAAGGTAGTGCTATCTACATAACTAGGTACTAGATTATCCACTGCACCTTCTTGTTTGACCGAGACAACGGTCGTACCGCCTGATAGGCTCGTATTTGAAGTTATTTGCGTCACCCTTTTGAATGAACGATTATCCGATATCGATAGCGATTGTTTTGCCCCACCACCACCTCCGCCGTCGCCGCCACCGCCACCGCCACCACCTCCACCACCGCCACCACCACCGCCGCCGCCTCCGCCATTGTTTGTGTTAGTGCTTCCTGTTACCACAAATTGTTAAATTAGAAGGTACCTATTGGCGGACATTAATTAATAAAAATGGAGAATCGAGTAGTGATGACTTTTAGGGTGTGAAACATTTTTGCCATGAAAATTATTATTTTGTATAGAAGTGACGTTATTGCGAGGGGCGCACACTAGAATAATGAAGGATGCCATCCTAGTTCGATACTATTTACCGAATGAACTACATGACGAAATATTAAGTTTTTGTTTAATTATTAACACTTATCATAATCATTTCTCCATTTTTATTTTATTGGGCGAAGTTATATTGCAGCAGGGATTAATCTCAGCCTAAAAATCTTAGTTACTTCAGCCATAAAAACATATTTATGATAAATATTGTTAAATTGCCATAGCAACATGTTTATGAACTACAAAGAAACGATCGTACAGTGTATTTTTTTTTATTATACAATAACATTTTAAAATAATCGAATCAAAGCATTATACAAGTTATTGAATTTCATTAAAGTTAGTGATTCTCAGAACAAACACACATATTTTGAACGTTACTTAAAAATGTTGAGCAACGTTTAACGGTAGCATGTGATGGTGCAGAGCCTTTAATTTACGCAACAACGTTATCCGAAAGTTCGGATCTGGATCCATTATCCGATAACTCGGATCCGGATCGGCTATCCGGCTATCAATTCGGATTCTTTATCCGATCGAATGCATTATCCGATAACGTAGATCCAGCGTCGTGAAAACTTTTTCGAGCAAGAGGTCGACTAATTATCAAACAATATAGCTATAATAATCAATCGCGTATGCAAAGTAACTTTGATTTGGGCGTATGGAAACCCAGTATTATTCTGAATGCACGGCTGCAAGAACTGCATTTGCTGCATTGCACTTTCTCTTCATATAACACAAATTCAATGTTTTCAACATTTTCTATGTTATAAAATAATAACGTACCCGGATCCGAAGACCGGACAGTGGATTCGGATCCGAGAATCAGATAGTGGATTCGGATCCGAGAATTGGAAAGTGAATTCTGATCCGAAAATCGAATAATGGATCCGGATATTCGTATAAATTTTGATCCGGGTATCCGGATCTTAATTTCTTTGGATATCTACGGCACCAATTTTTAATGCTGCAACTATCATAAGAAATAACAAAAATAATAATAAAGGAGCAAGATGCATCCAAGTTTTCTTTTTTTTAGTGTCCAACGGGGTATATATCTTTTGAAGCTTGTCATAACCTCAGAAGTCTTTTGCATTATATATTTCCGTTATATATTTGTTACATTACATATTTCCGTAATAATTACAAATCGGACTTAAACATATTCGTTTATTTTATTTATTTTGATGTTCCGACTATACCCTCTGAATATATTTCTCTTTCCCTTTGAAACACTCTGTATATAGGCATAATATATTATATCAGAAGGTATTATATTTCTTATACCTGCTATTATCTACTTCTTGTCTGATTATGAGTGTAATTAATTGTAAAATAAATCACTGTAAAACTGACAGATTATTATAATAGCTCATGGTTGAGTCTAGGCTTTCACGACCGTAATCCATAGTAGAAATGTTATTTGGGTCTTGTCGCGTAGTTAATATTTTACTTGACGTTTCGCTGATCATGCTGTCAGCTTCTTCAGAAGATTTCTAAAGACTGGTGTTGTTGTCTCTTGCTCCTCGTTATATATTCCATTTCTGTTCCGCTTCGTTCCGCTATAACGAGGAGCAAGAGACAACAACACCAGTCTTTAGAAATCTTCTGAAGAAGCTGACAGCATGATCAGCGAAACGTCAAGTAAAATATTAACTACACGACTAGACCCGAAAGACATTTCTACAATAGCTCATGGTCTTGGTAGCTTTAACTTGATTATTTTAAAATGCAATTTTTTATCATTTTGGTACTGTGCATTTTGTACAGGATACCTTCTACTCTGTTAACTTGGGTTATGATATCTACCATTCTAAATATCAAACGGTTGGCATGCAGTAAAACTGAAGTAACAGTCTCCTGCAATACTTAGCTATATTAAGATTGGACCTTCGCTTGCTTTTCGGCTTGAGTGTCCAATTATTAATACAACAAAAATGATTTAAAGATATTTGTTATATGTAATTTGATAAGGATTTGTTCAAATACTGTTTTCGAGATTTACATCGTCATTAAGTTAGACTTTAGTTATGGAATACCATGATTAAAAGATTGACGGAAATATAAATTATATGTACTACTTCCATATATTTTAAGCAATCAAATTAATTCATTACATATGTAATGTACATCTTAAAAATGAAACCATTACCATTTATTTATTATTGCCTCTAGATTCAAATATTATTTAGAAAATGCACTAAGTGAAAAAGTAGCCAACAATGCAACACGCAAGAGAGAATAACACGTAACGATAAGTAATGTAATGAATTAAGTAATAGCGTTATATTTAATCAAATTTATAGATTTAATTATTACTTTCACAAGCATATTTACTTGAGGTATGAATTTTAAGCATGCGTCCGTCTAAACAAATAGGCGTAGTAGTGTTAGTAGATGAGCATCTTTCAGAACGAATTACAATCACATGTGTGACTTTATGTTCCATTTTCTAAACAGAGAAATACATATTATGATGATATAGAATCACTTCGCAGAAAATAGAGTATAAATACTATAGTAAGTACACATACGTCATCGAGTCGCATGATGACATCACCTTCATCAGTTAGTTCGACGTTAGTATTCGACATAGTAACATAAAATAATAATGGTGATATTATATAAACACGATAACATTATTCGTATTAGATGTATGTATAGCTGTGTATAACTAAAGTAATGGTAGTTTGCTATTTCGTACGGTAGTTATGTAAGTCGGAGCGCAATAGCGGTGTGAGGTGGAAAAGCACTCAGAGCAACGCTGATGACGTCAGGAATGCAGAAACATTTCTGTTGGCTGGTGCTTTTTCTCCTCAAATTGCTTTTGCCGTGAATGGTTCCATCAATACCATGAGAATTGTAGACAATAATAATTTATTTGATCCTACGTGCAACCACGTTCAAATAGGACAAGTCAAAGAAGACATAGTGATAAATATATAGATAACAAACAATAAACGTATATCCGTACAAGAAAAAGAATATCGTAAAATTCCTGGTATTTTCACTTCCATTACTTGGCGAAGCAGATCCGAACGAAAACGAAAAAAGTTACTGTTACAAATACAGTGGCGACCACATAAATAGGACAGGCATCAAATTTCATTTGAATTAACCGCTCAAGCTGTTCCCGTTTAAGTTTTTATTAAACTAGCGTGAGAGTCCCCGAGAAGATTGTGTGTACTTCCCCTAGCTACGTATTCTAGAACAATAATTCGGCATTCAATAAAAAAACAATTAGTTTCACTTTTCTAGCAGACACACAAATAGCACAGTTGTCGGTTCTGTAGCGGAATCTTATTATAGTGTTACGGTTCAAGTTATTTTGTACCAAAAAAGTGGTGTACTTACCACTTTTAAAATTAACGTTTTATTAATAACAAAAATTTAGGTGTTAGTATAATGGAACGAGGAAAACATTGCACACCAGAGAAAAGAGAGTTAATTTGCACCATGAAAGAGAAGGGCATATCAATTTCAGAAATATCACGAACATTAAATTGTTCACGTAAATTAATACAAAATGCGATAAAGCATATTCAGACAGAAAAAACTTTAGAAAACAAGAAACGGAAGATTAGGCTTCGTAAAACAACCTTACGAGAAGACAACCTTATTCGTCGATTAAGTCAAGAAGATCCTTTTCGCACAGCTACACAAATAAAAACCGAATTTAATAAACAATTTGATATTGATATATCGAGAAGAACAATACGACGTCAACTGAAGGAATTTAACTTATGTGTAACCTATTGTTATAAAGTCTAAATCTCCAGCGACATTAGACGAATTATGGAATACTATTGGAAAAGCCTGGCATAACATTCCTGTAGAGAGATGTCAAAAATTAGTTGAAAGTGTGCCGAGAAGATGTGCAGCAATATTGGCTTGTAAAGGGTTTACAACAAAATATTAAATGTAAAAGCAAAAAAGAATTAAAAAAAATAAATAATACAGTATTTCGTCATTGTTATTAAGTGTGCTATTTCTATGCCCACTTAAAAAATAATATATTTATTTTTTTAATTTGTTTATCTTGCAGTTTATAAAATATTGTGTGTTTATTATAAGCTGCAGGCCATCTGCTACATTTTTGTTAAGCTAAGTTAAATAAATCACTTGTTAACATTTACAAATTTATCAATTCATCCATATCAGTTTACCTGTGCTATTTATATGGCCGCCACTGTAACTCGTTCAAATACGTAAAAACAGCCCTCAATTAATATAGCTTTTAAGGTTCTGGTACTTTTAATATCAAGACAAATATGTATCCGCAAAGAAAGGTGATTCTCTATAAAAATCTTTCGTCTTCCATCTATATAAATTGAATGTTTGTAAATATAGAACGAAGTGACAGTCAATCAACCACGCGCCTTGAAAGTAGTTCTACAAGAACTATGCAAAAGTAAATCAAACAGTGTCTATTTCATTTATTTATTGGTTTTCTTTCAAAACTGCAATAGAGTGGAGCCCCTATACATACATCAGCAGTTTTTAGTAGTGGTTGGTGGTGACGCAAATAGGAGAGCGAACAATGCTTGGATTTCCTCGTGTACTTTCTGTCAACTACAACGTACACGATATGCAATGGAAATACACAAGGCTATAGAAGCGTTGTCTGCGCCAGCTGCTATTAGTTTCTATTCCGTTTTTTTTAATCTGTATATAAACAAAAATAATATGAAGTTATGAGTGTTGGGTTTGTGGCGCCTCTAACTGAAGACTTTTATCCGTGCTTGTAACGAATATAATGAATTCGCCGGGACCTCACTGTGCAGATTATGTCATAATAACATACGTATGTGTACTCATTATAACATTTATACTCTAGCTTCGCTTTTCTACTTTGTCTAAATAGTCATTACTTTTTCTTACTTGTTAGTTCTAAAAAACTATATACCTAGAACGGAATTTAGAAATGGTCACAAAACCTCGGATAGTACTTACAGTAAAATGATTATCGGTGTTCACCGCCGATTAATACAGTGTCGAATAATTGAAGTACACAGATAGTAATATTAACATACAAAACGGTTTTGGTGAATTATTTTCTTTTAAAGAAACAAAATCGGCATTTACTAGAAGCCTGGGTTTCAAGATACATAGAAAGCTATTATCCTATTTGGCCTAAAGCGGTAATACACCAATATAAATTACATGTACTTTTCGAATAATGCCCTTTGGAGCGTGCACTACAACAAGTTTCGCGAATAATTTTCACATCTTCGACTCCATGTAAATATTTGACGAAAACGCACCTTAAAGTTGAAGATCGTTCTCGTGCATTTCTGGTATTTTAGAGATATTTTGATTGTTGAGATTGGTAGATAAAACGCGTACGTTTTGTGATGATTCGCGTCATAAAGATTTTAAACACTAGAAAGAAAATATGGTCACAAGTCTTTGATAAAGTAAGCAATTTACTTTACTAGGGATTTGTGAAATACCCAGACCATATTTTCTTTTCACTGTTTAAATCCCACGAACAAGGAGATTTTATTTTATGCTTATCTCCTTTCTAAGAGAATCGAGAAATAGGAAATATGGGAATTGGAGTTACTAGACCAATATTGGCAGCGACTCTTAAATAAAACTAAAGTAACACAAAAAGTTGTCGTTATTAAATCTTAAAAAACCAACAAATTCGTACGGTGGCTATTGAGGCTATAAGGGACCGAAAAATGTCAAATATCTCGACAACGGTACGAGCACAAACCGTTGCCATTACCAAATTTTCAAAAGACAACAAATTGGTGAGTTGGTTATTTACATATATCTCGAAAACGGTACTATTCAAAAACGTAATCGCTATGGTACAAATTAAAGCAAAACAATCACATAGGCAAATTTAAAAAAAAGGAAAAAAAACGGGGGCAGTGTCAAATTGACTTCCACTTTTCAATCTCGAATATCTCAGAAACGGAATGTGCACAAAATAACATTTTTATGGCACAAATTACCACAAAACGTGGGCGTTTTGAAATTTAGAAACATTGAAGCTGCAGGGGCGATCTTAGCGCTATCTTCTATTGGCAAAAATACCTAATAATTAACAAAAATTTAGTAAATACATATACAATGGGTGTAAGGAAAGGTATTTCTCTTTATTAGCATAGCTAATATTAATTTTCCACATATACATATCACAAATTAGTACCCCAGAGCTAGATTACGTTAAGTCCAAGTTTACAAAATTTTAAATAAATATGTTAAATTATTTATTATTTTGCTATAAACGTGTATTTTGAAAAATTGAATTTCAATTATTCATGTATATTTACATCGATTTTTATTATGGCGTATTCTGGGCTTAAAGGACGCCACCTTTTGAGAAACTTTCTGATATCTCATCTTCTTTTAGAACACAACAAATTGTTAAGTTATAAATAAAGTTCACAAAGCCGGTGCCAGACCATGGACGTGTAGAGCTGCAGGTGATATTCATTTATTATGCACATACCTGAGAGGAGAGAAATTTATCAATCGCCTAAAGAATGTCAATCTGCAAATATCATTTAAGTTTGTTCGACGTTACCGTAGTTTAGTAGCAAATATAAAGAAATAATTTGTTCAAATTTATATTTTTATATTTTATATTTATATTTATAATAAATTAATAAAATGTCCGTTAATTTTGTAAATATCTAGATTTCAAATACAGCGGAATGTCGTGTGAGAGGTTTGATGTGCAGTAGGAATTTAACGATTACAAAGCGAAATACATGTCAATAGCACGAATCAGTAATGGAAAAAGCGCAATCAAAAGACTTATACCGCTATTTACAGCCAGTATAAGACCTCAATCGGGTACTGGTAAAACCATATAAAGGTGATACTAGTTACACAAAATTTCGGCATTTCAAGTGTTAATACTTGTAACTGATAGCGAATCAGCTATGGTTTCCACGGCCGGTTTTGACTCAATAAGGAACGTGGTTGAAAGACTCTTGCAATTACGCAGGCATTACATCATTACATGTCAAACAGTCGTTTTCGATATACACTACCGTTCATATATTTGGGGACGACTAAGAAAAACTCCGAAAAATAAGCAAAATTGAAATATTGACAATCGATTGTGTTTTATATGAAAGACATACATTTCTATATGTATGAACATAATTTACAACAGTATTCTCTCCTATTCCGTCAAATTTATATTCTACCGCAGCCTCAGGCAAAATTCCTCTTAATCCCTTTTATGGGGTTATAAACGTAAACTTGAAAATATTGTCGAATATTTCCACAAAGGAATAATGTGAGATTCATAGAACACTTAGTACAACAAACAAAGCAGATATCGTCTTGTATTTCAAATAAAATCGATCTTGATAGTAGTTTAGTTTAAATTTAACTATCGCAATAAACGGGTGGTGCTGAAATGGCAAAACGAAAAGAAATTTCCATCGAAAGGCGTTCTGCTATTATTACTTTACGTAATGAAGGATACTCAATGGCAGTTATTGCGAAAAAATTAAAAATATCGAAAAATGGTGTATTTACAACATTAAAACGAGTGGCGGAAACGGGTTCTTTGGCTGATAAGAAACGGTCTGTACGCAAAAAGAAGACAACAGCTGCTGAGGATTAGTTCATGGTTCTTGTTTCAAAAAGAAACAGATTCTTAACGGCTCCGGAAATAACGCAGCAAGTCAATGTTTCACGAAGAAATCCTATTTCGCATTCGACCGTGAAACGAAGATTAATTGCGACAGGCTTAAAGGGACGAGTGGCTGCTAGAAAACCGCTTTTAAAAGTTAAAAATAAAAGAAAAAGATTACAGTGGTCACAAGAACACAGACACTGGACATTTGAACAGTGGTGTAACGTGCTGTGGACAGATGAGTCCAAATTTGAAACATTTGGCTCCAAACGGAGGACGTTTGTTAGGCGACAGGTTAATGAAAGAGTTAGTTACCTACAGTGAAGCACGGTGGAGGTAACGTAATGGTTTGGGGCTGTTTTGCGGGAACAGCTGTGGGTGATTTAGTAGCTAATTATAATTAGTACAACATTTCTTTTTGGAATATTTTTCGTTTTGTATAGTATGCTCAATGTAGAGAAGTAAATTAAATTACAAATAACTTTTTGTTTTTGTTCGAATTAAAAAAAAACTGTATTTTTTAATCGTCCCCAAATACATGAATGGTAGTGTATACAAGCATTTTTTCATCACTGCGAACAAGGCTCAAGCAAACGCCAGTGGAAACGTACGCCAGGATTCGGATGTTTAGTTGAACATATTCGGAATTTTAATATTTACTGTATTACGTTCACCATAAAATATAACATAAATTATTACGTAAACAAAGTTACGCATTTCCCAGTTCGACATCTATAGTCAGGAACCGTCATCGTGAATCTTTGCTATAACTTATCGTACGGATTTAACGTTGTGGGGAAATATGAAGATTAGACAGACTTTTGTTCGTTTCGTATTTTTTTTTCTTTGTGGATTGAATTTCACAAAACCAATTTTTCGCCTATATCGATCAAATGCCTGTGTGTCATTCCTTCAATTCTGTAATTTCTTAATCTAGGCGATGAAGAGCTTTCGATAATCAAGTTTTACTGTATTTGATTTACATCGAATTTATTATTTTCCGCTGTTTCTTTGTAAGATTCACACAGTATTTGTAAATTTTATTAATCACATAATTTAAAGTTGAACCAGTTTTATTTTCTACGTTGGGTTGTTTTAGAAGCTTTCTGATATGTTGTGTGCTTTTATTATGCACGAACTTTATGGTAGTTGTTAGTGCTTATATTATTTACAATGAGAAACTGCAAACCGTGCATAGTAAACAAAACTTCTAAAGCTGCATATAACAAATTTATAAAACCCAATAATTGTTGTTTGTTACCGCTAACGAAATACAGAATATTATTTGAAAGTATTTTCTTAAGCTTTTATGGAACATAACACACATCTATTTAAAGTACCTAAACAGGAAGAATAATTATTAATGAAAAAGCAAAAACACGTATCTGCCGATGATCAATTCGAGCATAAACACAGTAAACTAAGACAAATTTTCGATAGAAAATACCTTGCTTATTGTTTGTAGACAATGAACCCGAACAGCTTTGTTTATTATTTCCTTTACTGCATATCCCCTTAATTTTATTAGGAGAATATTGTTATTTCGACAAACGTTAATGATATTAGTTTAAATTGGTTAAAATAAATTGGCAGTAATATTATTATTAATAATATTAATTAATTAATAAATTATTATTTGTACGAAAACTACCTGTTGTAACAACGTTCTGCATATAGCATCCTTCTAAAGGATCGATCCCTCCAGACCTAGGCAAGTCGTAGGTTGTGGTGCTGTCCACGATCTCCGTCGAGATATTATTAGCGTCGTATGATATTGGATAAGAAATTTGCGTCGAGAAATGATGAGGATAATTCGCTCCTACGTCACAGCTGTTTACGAACCTGCAAAGACAAACCACTGCGTTACGCCATTTCAGAAAAAGCTGATGCTATTTTCATCGAAACGATCTTAATTGTAAAAATGAATCTATTACTGAACACAATAATATTTACTTAAAGTCGAGCCACAAATTATACATTCAGCTATATTCTACCATAGAAGAAGTAACATTATCAAACACATCGATTATTACATGAATTAATCAATTTATACGAAATTTATTTAAAAGAAAAGCTAACTACAATAAATCAGAAGCTATGACTGTATGCAAAACAAACAGCTTAGCGACTGAGAAAAATAGTAATAAATAGATCTGTTCCTGTAATATTGAGGACAAGTACGTATTAGTTCAAACTTTTTATTGTGATATGTTTAATTTAATATAAAATTAAAAGAATGCCCTAAAAATGTTTGCTGCAGTCTAAAATTACAAACGTACGTATATTTTTTTGTAAATTTAAATATCGCACAGCCTCATCATTCTTAACATGGTAGTTTTACTTCAAGGTCATACTATTTAATACAAAAAAAAATTAAAGACGTGCATAAAGTTTCACATCGATAATCTGCACTAATAATGCCTACAGCACTACACCATCAAAACGTATAGTAATATGATTGGTTGCCTATCTGCTCAGATTAAAAGATACTTATATGACCATTATTTCTTATATTTTAGGATTTAGGATTTAGGTTAGAATTAACAATTAAGCAATTCATTAAAACAGTAATCAAATAATTAACACTTTGCATTTTATTGCTTCAACCTAATAAACTGTTAATAAATTGACTAAATAGTTTCCTGGGTTATCCCGGGAATGCTTTAGTTTACTCATTTTATAATAGAGAACTCTGCCTGTCTATTTTTAAAATATTTTGGGTACATAACAATGTAATACTTTTTCTTTTAATAACTTAACCCTGCTGTTCTCCTTGGGTCTATTTGACCCGAAATTGAAAACATGCTTTAGTAACTTTTTTTTATTTTTTTCACTCAATGTTTTATGACTTTGTGTTTTGCTAGTTATAGATTTTATAGTTTTGTATATTTCTAATCCTAATTGCAAGAAATAAACTGTCATATATTATAACATTTGTTGTTATTGTTCTAGTTTGTTAATTTTTAAATGTATAAATCATTGTAGTAGTAAATAAAATGAATAATGCATAAAACTTGCTGTTACTTTGGTCTGATTTCGTATTTCGGAGGATCGGGTCCCTGTGACCCGAATGGGTACAAGTGTGTAGTATGGTCGAGGAGAACAGCAGGGTTAATACATTGATCCATAGAAAAAGAGAAATATTTCAGGACTTTACCATTTTTATTGAATTTATTGAATGATTAAATTCAAAAGTAAATTATTGTTTTTGTGTTGAAATTCTTTTATAAGTATTCGATTCAGCTTTGCGAAATTTTAAGTAAAAATACGTCATATTATACCAAAGACCTAGGTGCAAATTATGTTAAAGCACTCGATTTATTATCTTCCCCACTGTTCCATTGCACACTCAAAAAACAAACTAGATATTACCAGCTACAAGGAACACCTTTTAATATAATTTATTATACATTTCATTATTTAAGGGTAGCCAGATTTTTTTAATAAGAGCTACAAAAATATACTGTAGCATGTATCACATACTAAAACGTAATAAGTTTATCTATTTTTTGAATGTGTGTATGTGTGTGTGCTCCAGCTATTTCTCTAAGCAGCATATAGTATATCTACCCCCGGTTTAGCGCGTTAATCTCTGCATAATCGACTTTTCTATTGCCAGTAATCAGGATTAAGCAACATTAATCATCGATTAAATTAACTACTATTTTAATTTTAATTGGTTATTTAAACATTAGAATGTACCTATATATAAACTGTAATTAATTTAATTACCTATTACATTTTAATTGGAGATTAATTCAGTTCAGGATTGAATCCCACGGGCCATTTAAGATGGTAGTTCCGACAATAAAGATAATGTATACGCGAGGATTGCACTAAGAAATGACGAATATGCCACAGTTGCCGCAACTACGAACTTGAAATCTAAAATTTTTACCGAGTTATAACTTCAATTCATTTTCAACGTTGGAGGAAAATGTGGTCTTAAATAAATTTTTTCGCTTCAATGTAATCAAAAATGTGCAACAATACCAATGGTGGATGGAGTTGATTGTGTTGCAACATTCGTCCTTAATAGAACGAAAACAGTTGATTTTTGAGTCAGACGAGGGTTATGCATTAAAGTAACTTCGGCATTTTTTTTTCTTAGCACACACTTAGCACACTAACAGTAAAGTGTGAAAGCTCTCCTAGATTAACGTACAGTAACCGAAAATTTGGCTAAAATTAAGATTTCCACATCCGTTCGTACATCTGCAACAATGTATTTCGTCCTCAGATAAAGAAAACGAACTTGATGTATGTCACTACTTTAATGACATCGAAGAACATAAAATTTATGATAATATATAATAGAAAGAACCGCATATAAAGCAAACGTTTATTTATAATTTCAATTAATTTTTTCACAAAGGGATTGTACAAGTCCTTGCAACTAGCTAACAACAGCGGCGAAAACTTCGCAAACGTACAGTATCTTCCTCAATTAATCTGAACAATAACTGTCCTACAGTGTGTAACATATTACTAGTCTGCGTTTCATACAAATAGGTAACGAATTCATAGTTTTATAAAGTACTACTTTGTACGTATGTACAATGGCGTATATAGATGAAGATTCTATTATAGCTCTTGCCATATATGTATGTATGTATACAATACTTCTTAGAATGAGACGCTTACTGCTAGCAATAACATGCGATAATCAACGTCTTAAAGTGTGAATAGCAGAATTATCTATTGAAATATTTATATCTTGGACGAATGTACCTAAAATAGGTAAAAATATCTCGCTTGCAATGAATAATATCTACTAAACGTAATCGTAATAAAACATTGACATTTGCACAAATTTCTACTTTTAATACAAAATAAATTGGAAACAACAGATACCAACTTTAAGCATGCATAATCCACTAGGTTTGTTTTTGTTAAAATTAGTGAATAGGTAACTTTTCTCAACGTCAACGTTTAAGTCTGTTGTCGCAATTCTTTTCAAAATAACGAACGTGACAAATACTTAACTCAATAGTATTTTAACAAAAACAAAAAAATTTACAACTCACATTGTATAGTCATACGTAAAATTATGAGTAAAAATTCTCCAATACAACGCAACACATCCTTCATTTACACAAAGTATAAGAACTAACAAATTGAGCACATACACAAAATATATTGTCAAATATTGCCCAATACATACACAATTTTTCTTCCACTACTAGAATCTTCGCCACTGAAATTCAAATGCTCAATGTTATTATCCATAATATTGTTGGTGTAGGAATTACTAAATACCTAAGAAGCCTCCATATATTTAGCACCGTTAAATTTTCAAATATTGCAAATATTGTTTTGAATAGAAATGGTTTAACTACCGTATTTTAGTCTTTGTTCTTATAATGTTATTAATGATTCGTTCAGGTTAACCCTGACTTAGGTAAACTAAAAAAATCGTTTAATTTCATTTATTGAATCCCTGTTTTCTACGTGCACCTTCATTAATTAATTGGAAGGTGTCGCACTATGAGCATTCTGTTTACATTCAGATAAAGTACCATATGCATTTTATATAATAAAGTTGCATAACTGGGTTATTTATTTGGCTATTGGCAATCATGGAAACGATTGGTTTGTATTGATATGTCGATAGCATTTTTCTCAGTACGTGCTGAGGTTGATTTTTCGCTTTTTTTATTCTCTATATTGATTATATTCTGATTTACTAAGCAAAGTATTTAAGTATGAGATTTGTAACTCGGATCCGTTATTAATTTGTAATGTAGAAAGCATCGAATAAAGAAAACATCGAATTTGCGCTATATGGAGAAAAAAAATCCGAGCATAACGAATTCGGATCCGTTGTTACGGATAACGGATCCGAATCCGAGGTTTCGGATAATGGATCTGGTTAACTCCGGCTCTAATATCCATACAATAGTTCTATAACAGCTCGCGAAAAATTTTGAGTATACTTACGCATCAACTGAGCATTGCAACGTTAATCTATTTCTGATATGCGTACATGGGTCACCCTCCGGAAATTTGGATGATATTTTCGAGGGTCTGCCGTGACTTTAATATTAACATTAAACCAGAGGAAAAATGTTTGTCACTTAGTGAATATATTTGCTTCCTTTGATCTTTAGCCTCGTATGAGCGACCCTATGTGTATTACCCAGCACCCCCAAACTATTGTAACTATTTACCAGTAACAACACATACATTCCTGCAAAGTTGGATCCTCGTGCTTGTTCGATCATTCCTATCGACTATTGAAAATAAAGTGCGAAACCGGAAAGACACGTTTTGTGTTCCGATGCCAATTTTCTGAAATTCTGAAAGGAACACGTAGGGTAACTAGTGACCCTACGTGTTCCTACCTCGGGTAACGATTCTAATTTGTTTGTTCCCCAACAGATGACGACGAAGTATTAGACATCATAAGCAGTGTTAAGACATGTTAAAACGTCACTTATCAAACTTTTGGTATATATTATTAACGATTGCTTAGAACGAGGGATTTATCCGCAACGCCTAAAAACGACCAAGACAATGGTAATATACATGCAAGAAAGGCAGCTTTACCGATATAAATAACTTCAAGCTGATTTCGCTACCATCTGTATTTTGAAAAATTATCGAAAAAATATTAAATAAACAATTAGCTAACTACTTGCAAAGTATGAATATACTTTCAACCAATCAGTTCGGTTTTGTAAGCGGTAAATCTACTACTTCGCCACGTCCACTCCCAGCTGGATCTCGACAAGACCGTTGCTGGAGACTTCTTTGATTTGTCGCGAGCCTTCAACACTATTGATCATTCCCTTTTGTTGGATACACAGCATAGATTGGGAGTCATAGGAATCGCGTATGACATTTTTTGCTCTTTTTTTCGCGTATGTCGCGGTTTCAGGCGAGAAAGATTGCGTCCCACAGCTGCATTATACGGTACCGGTAGAATTGATTTGTGGTGTGACATAAGGCTCGGTGCTTGTTTCCAGTCTTATTTTAATGTATGTTAACGATTTAAATCTCTCCATGCGAAAATGCGCGATATATCAATTTGTTAACGATAATAACAACTACAAATTATATAATAAGTCAAATGGACAACTGGCGGTCTTTCACTGAACGGTAGCAAGACTGGCCTCTTACATTGTAGATTATCAGCACAATCACGTGATACTACTCTGTAAGTGATTGATCACCGACCATAGCCTCAGTTTACCGGATACTGTGCATCATTAGAAAAAAAACTCTCTTCGACGTCATACGAAATTTAAGGGATATGATCGGTATTCCGTTCCTTAAACAAATGGATATGCAACAACAGTGATGGATTTGTTTTTAACTCAGAAATATATCTTCGCGCGAATCATGTCGCCTAATATTTAGACAATTGGATATACTTCCGTTGTGGTCATTGTACCTCTACGAAATGTTATCCTTTCATAGATATCACAAAACGATTTTGTCCGCAACGCCGCCATCATGAGCATCAGACGTGCTAGAAGACGTTGCTTTATGAGGCAGATCCATATTATCGTGCAGTTAAGTATTACAACAAAACTATAGCGAAAATCTGAATGTTCTTTTTTCTTTGAACATATGATCTGATACAAGTGTATCGATTTTCGACCTTTAGCGTTACGAATTGAATAGTATGCTGGCTTAAATGAAAAAATGCAAACCAGAGTAGCTTTTTTTTGTGCTTCCAACAAAAGATTGGCAAAACCGACAAAAGTTTAAAATGCATTATAAATACCTGTTGTGAGTGCAAATAAAAGAGTAATGGTAGCTAAGTTGATTTTTTTAACTTCCATTCCACATATACTGATCATATTACTTACTTGATTGATTCGATTTGTAGTGGAAGCAGCGGCGGCTGGTGTACTGTGGCTGCGGCATGGCAGAACACACATGAAGGACAACGCTTTGATTTCCTTGTATATTTTTTTGTCAAGTACAACGGAAATACACGAGGAAAGAGAAGCCTTGCCCTTAAATTCAAGTCACCACCAGCCTCCTAAATGAAAGGGTTACTTCAAATATTAAATTAGTATTACGAAACAATGACATTACAAATGAGTATAAAAAAGATCCTCCACCGTTTTCTAAGTTGCAAACGGACCGTGCTATAATGGTCCACATCATTTCGCATGCCGGTGAGTTAAGCTTTAAGTATATATAAATGCACTAGCATGATGATAGTTGTATAAAAATATTATTAAAAATAATATATTATGATAAGCCAATAGTGTGGGAATGTTAGATAGTACCTATGTACATAATAAGCCATTACTTCCGAGGAAATCGTAAACGAATCATTTTAATTCTTTTTCTGTAATTGAATAGCTCAAATATGATAGAACAAAGACCATTTAAACCAAATTTAAAAATCTAAATCTCAACAAATATTTTTCTTGTGGCAACAAAAGTCATATTTTAATAATTTCTAGTAATAAGTGTCTTGTAACAACATGGTTTTGTTCAGAACAGATATATCAAAGAATTAATACATAAACGAAATTGAATTTACACCTATATTCAACGTCTAGCTATGGAGACTTCGATGCTAGATCAAGCGAGGAACCTTATTTCAATAAAACATAAGCTATAAACCTGATAAGGTACATATTAAACGTACCTAAAAAACTTTAATAAAATAAATATAAATGAACGTACAATAATTTTACAAATTTTTACAATTCATTACAAACGTAACACATAATTCCCAAATAGGTACCCGCATAAATAGTCAAATTACCTTGGGTAGTCTCCACCGATTGGTATTTGGTCAGTGCTTGATGGAGTTTGATGTTCATAGCCGGAACTATCAGGTGCCGAGTCGTTTTGTGCCCGAAGTTGCGCCCTATGAAACCGTACTTCATCTTCTACTTTTTCCCTTTGTTTTTTCGACATTCTTCCGAATTTCACAGCTGTAATAAAAGATAATACGGTTGTTATTTATATTTCTTATAACTTTCAGATTATATTAGTTTTAATATTTTTGAATTTAAGTCCCAATAAAAGAAATGAGTGCGAATTTTTTTTCTTAATATTACGGCACATGTAGATATACTTAATCTTTAATTATCATTAAAGATTAGTTAAACTGGCAGACCAGTGGTGTTCTTGCTGCTGGTTTATATGCAGTTAATAGGGAAGCGACTGAATAATACATTTTTATAAAAGAAATCAAAAACCTATTCTTAGTTCCTGTTAAATCTGGTGTTACCTAAAAGAAAGCGAAATAATTTTACTGATACTTTTTTTTAGCATTATACGGCAAAGTTAAGTATAAAAAATCCAATGATTTAGTACGCCACACCATATATTAATAATTTTACCAAAGAAATACACAATTTATTGATAAAACATATCTATTTACAATTTTTCAAAGTATTCTCCACCATAGCTAAGTGCATTCTTGCATCCGTGAAAAGCATTTTGTTTACACGCTGACTATATAGCGAATGACCCATTATTTCAATATTTTGGGCATTCGAGCAGCAGATCCGCTCAAGCATTATCTTGGTATATAAGATGATCCTTCCCTTTGGACGTTTTTCGTAGATATTTTGAAGAATTTGCAAACAAACTATACTGTACCCTTCAGCAGTAACAGTACAACGATCCTCCAGTGCAACAAGGGAATTATGTCCTGTAATGGCGAAAAATGTGGCGACCATTCTTTTATTTCGGCTTTCTTCACGAACAACTCTTGCTGATGCCGATTCGTTTTCAAAGAGCCAAACTACTGACTTTTGACAGAACATAAAAAAAAATGCCTAGAAACAATAACCAACAAAAAATAATGCCAAAATAGATTACAATTATTCATGGCAAACGCAACACAAGGAACCACGCTGATGACGTCGGGTAGGCAGAAACATGTCCATGGTTAGTGTTTTTTTTTTCTCTCCTTGTGTGTTGCGATTATCTTGAATAATTCCATCAATACCATGAGGACGCTATTTTGGCATTATTTTTTTTTGTTATTGTTTCTAAGCATTTTTTGATGTGTTCTATTATATACATCATGGTAAGCAAGCCTGTCGGAATATTCGCATGTGCGGTTTCCCAAAGCGCTACTTGCGCCGCCATCTCGTGGTTAAGCAGTCCGAGAGGTGTTCGAGATCTGAGGAACAGTACCCGGTTTATGTCGCTGTTCTCTAAACGGCAGGTATGCGTTTCTTGGCACTAGAGGGCGCCAAGAAATATCTAGTTTGTCGTTTTGAAATGTTGTGGCATTAACTAATTATAACTAACTAAGTAACTAAAACTAATTACTATATTTTTTTTCTCTCCTTGTGTTGCGTTTGCCATGAATAATTCCATTAATACCACGAGGAACCTATTTTAGCATTATTTTTTTAGTTACCGACTTTTGCTTTAATTTGGGACCATAGCAGTATACTCACATTTCACCTGTAATGATATTGTACACTAAATGAAACGTCTACTGTCAAAGTGATCCAGTGTAGATCTGCAGCATGCCATACAGTCATTTTTTCGAAGTGAAGTCAAATTGTGGAAGATCAAACTCGCACCGAGCTTACGTACCGTTAAATTTTTAATTTGTTTGAATTACTCCTGGAGTAACACGCCGGTCCTCTTCCATCATGCTTCATACAACACCAATATTCTTCTCACTAACTGACATTTTTGTTTTAGGAGTTCGAAAGTTCTCGTTTGAGGAAATTCGATCAGGTTGAACACAGTTTGTCACCAAACACTCTAGCATTTTTCCAAAACATTTCTTATGGTTTAAGTCACGTTTAAAATTGTAAAAAGTCCATATAACCAAAAATATATATATTTTTTTTTGCTTATAAAAAATATTGCTAGATTGACACATATGGCGTATCGAAAATAAATAAATGTTGTTATAAAATTGACCCCTTGTTTGATTTAATTCAAAAATTTCTAACAACAAATTTATATTAAATCTAAATTAATGTTGTTCTTGTCCCATATTTCAATAAAAAATATATCTGTGCTTAATATATTCATATTTACTATCACCAAAAAAAATTTCCACTGAATTATTTCTACCCACGCATTAGGTGAACAAGCTGTATGTCTATGTTATACTACAGTAAAATACACAGAGAAAATGTCTCAATAATTTACATCTGAGATATATTTTTTGTACAAATAAATAGAATTTAGCCAATCTAAATTCACAACAATCCATAACGTTAGAAATAATGTCGTTAGGCCAACTACAAAAGGTACCAAGTCGTTGAAGTTGGCATTCCTGGAACAACGAGTAAACAAGCGGACAGATAGAGAAACATATTTGACGGCAGATATTTTTGGAAAAAAGTATGTAGAATTTCAATTTCAATCAACTGTTAAAGCATTGTATTCATTTAAAACTGTTAAAAGTAATTCAAGAATTACTCTGAAGAGAATAAGCAAGAAAATTAACTCGAACAGCTAAGGCAAATGACTAGAGAGGATTTAGAAGAAAAGGATTTGGAGTAGTAACTTAAAAGGGATTTCAAAGATGAATTTTAAAACAAGCACAAACACAAAGCACTTACCGTAAGTAGATTAAAACTACTTTGTAAAAAGCGTTAGAATTAAAGGGACTTGTAATTATCATTTAATACGATTTTTCATTTACTAAAACATACCAAATTTGCAATTCTGCCAGGATATTTGGATTAAGTTGGAATATTTTATTTTTCAAAATTCAAAATTAGTTTTAAACGTATTTAGATTAATATTTGGCCCTCAAAATAACATTCTTAATAATTATTTACATTTTTAAGATCAATAGCATAAATTACCAAATTGCCAAGAGCACCACATTCTGGAAGGCATAAAAGGTATGTTGAACCAAATATCTTTGAATTAGAGCAGTGAGCATCAAATCAGGCAAAATTAGAGAAAAGGGTTGAAGTGATAGAATCACTTCTTTGGACGTATCATCAATACCACTTAATAATAATGATACTTCTCAGTAATAAATCATCCTCCTGGTTTTAAATTAAAAGAAGTCATATATTCATACAATGTTCTGGGAAACTTATCATTTTTTATAGATAACATGTTCATCAATAAAACGAACAAATAGAGTTAAAATTAGTATGTAGTATCTTATATATAGCGTGTCCATTTAGTAAGTGGGTGCAGGATAATTCATTTGCTGAGTAACTTAGAGAAAAGTTTTGAAATGGAAAGTATCCGGTGGCAAGTGCTGTATAACGTAAAATTATATTCAAGTAACCCTGTATCCTACCCATCTGTAAATAGTGATAACATTTCTATTTAAGAGCGTTACATGTACGCGACGTGTTTATGTGCGTAGAGCAAATGCATTACTCTACACCGCGTATTCCCAGCTCTGGATTTCACAAGTGCCTGAAAAACTTTATTGCGTGATTATTACAGCAAGATGAAATATGCATTTTCAGATATAAAACTGATACACGAGAGTCAATACGATACAATTTTATGATGAAATTAAGTATTAACTGTAACTCGGTACCCTCAACTAAGCTTGCATTTGTGGATATAAAGTGTGGTAGGTAAAGGATGACAGTTGTTGCGATAGTAGCATTATCTGCCAAATAATTCCAGAGATTCGTGAAGATTTTTGTAAGAAAATTCACACAGGAAATTATGTTATAAAAGTAAAAATAATTGATGAGGTGTCTTTTTAAATTAATGCAGTACATTTCAAACATATTTTGTTTTCAAATTTATTTTTCTTCAAATGTGTGTGTATATTTTGGGATTTCACTATTTTTAAACTTGTATAAATTATAGTACTTGTATTAATGTTTCTATTTATGATTGAATAGATGGATTTCCACAATAAGAAAAGAGAAGCAATTATTTCTTCGTAAGAGATACTCGATTTGTGAGGTGTACGCAATCTTTTATAAACGATTGTAATGTATTATGGAGCTTAATAAACTTACACTGCCTTCAATTCGATCACACGTAATAAATTTTAATAGACTGTGTTTAATTACCATATTTCAGCAAAGTTATATGGACATTTATATGGTCTATATACCACATAAAATGATCAGTAGCTAAGTTATAAGCTTAGATAAAAATTTAATGCAAGAAATATACACGCATATTTCATGCACATATAATCACGAATCACTTAATCGTCTAGGTAATTGTTGGTTCTTCGAGAGTTTTGGCTGGTAACTCAGAATGGTTGTTTTAAAATTTCGTAAGGAACGTCTATTTTATCTTTTTAGGTATTTTACATTTTTGGATATAATTGCAGTTAGCAGTACCTATAATTACAAGGTAGATTGAACGTCTTCAATATACATGCATTGCACATTTTATATTATTTGGTACCGTAAATAACACCAAAATAGTTTCGTTAAGGAGAGAAAAAATACACTACCCATGGACATGTTTCTGCCTACTCGGCGTCATCACCGTGGTTCCGAGAGTATTTTCACATTACCTTCTACCGCTATTTATCCCACAGTTGATATCACAACTTTCGAAATGACTTACTTCTTAGCGCTTTCCAGTGCCAAGAAACACATGCCTACCGTTTAGAAAACAACGACACAAACTTGGTTCTGTTCCCTAAGCCAACCCTCTGTCAGTTTTTGGACTCCTTGCTACGAGATGGCGTGCTCAAGGAGCGCTTTAGGAAATTGTACATGTAATAGACTCTTAGAGTCTTACCATGATGTACACTGCCGTTCAGAGAAGTTCGGTCGGTTTTAATGCCTTAGAAAAAAGTGTATGCTTAATATTTTTAAATAATAATTTAATTTTTTAATTTTATTAATTATTAATTATTAAGTTTTTTAATTAAAATATTTAGTAATTGTATACAGTGTGATATAATAGATTTTTATTGTATGACCGAACTTCACTGAACGGCAGTGTATATAACAGGATGCATCAGAAAATGCCTAGAAACAATAACCAAAAAAAAATAATACTATAATAGCTTCCTCATGCAAAAGCAATGCAAGGAGAGAAAAAATACACTACTTACAGATATGTTTCTGCCTACCTGGCGTCATCAGCTTGGTTCCGAGAATATTTTCGTCGTTTCGAATATTGTGGTATTAACTGTTAAACAAACAGCAGTACAAGGTAGGGTGAAAATACTCTCGGAACCTCGCTGGTGACGCTGGATAGGCAAAAACATGACTGTGGGTAGTGTATTTTTTCTCTCCTTTTTCCGTAATTGATCATCATCCATCATTTTTTTTTGCTATTTTAGCATTATTTTTTTGTTATCTAATTTTGAATTTTACCATAAATAAAGTGTTGAATTAGCGAACTGATTAACAGATTTTATAAAGCCACGACGGAACAACACAGAAAACGAAATAACTTCAATGATTCTTATTTAAAATAGAAAATATGTACTCGAAAAATATTGGAAAATTAACGGCAATGCAGAAGGAATTTAAACGTGATGAAAGGAGTTATACATATCTAACGTGTGTTTGTATTGCTCTGCAGCATGGTTTCGGTAATGAACGTCCTAGAAACTTATTAGAAAATTTTCATATAGTGAATTCAATATTAGGTACGGTATTCCCCATCATTTGTTCGAATGTTATGGGAATATTCCGATATTCCTCAGTTTATTATAAATATTTACAATGTCAATTATTTTGCAGCAAATACGACGGGAGTTGTTTTTAAAGACGTGAAATGAGAGATTTGAATCTTGAACACTAACGAAAGAAGACTGTAGCCCGAAGAATATCCATGAGAGAATGGTGACAGTGTACCAAGAAAATACTTCGTCCTGTTTCCAAGTCAAATATTGGTGTAGGCAGAGTTATGATGGCTCAAAGTGCGGAAGACTTCTGGAAGCACGAACTGAAGAAATTACCAACAAAGATAAAGATTTGGTGATGACTGTTTGCCGAGTAAAAATTTCAGTTATTGCTTTTTAAAATTCCACAAGGAAATTTGGGAATTAGAATTTGCGAAGAGAATCCCCAAGTTGAAGACTATAAAATTATAACAGGGGACGAGTCATTGCTAGACCATTTGGGAACCTCCCATGAAACAAGAGTCCATTCGTCGTTTTATGAATTCGATGTTTTATTAAGCAGCCACAGATAATATTCTGTTGGTTAAGAAATTTGTTCTAAAGTTTGTAATCAATTAGATGAAGATTGCACCTTGACAAAGGTAGGTAATAGTTTAATAAAAAAAAAAAAAACTGTCACGGTTAATTATATGTCACGGTACATAACGCATACTAAGCGTACGTAACACTTTCCAAATGACAAATACATAAAAATTTTTTTTTTGCAACAAATTACAGTGTAGTATAGGGTATAAGTATATATGTGATCTGGTCTACTAAAAGCAACTCAACGTGCGAAAGAAAGTAGTAATATTTTAGATAAAAGCTAGTTACCTATTTTGGACAAACAACCTGTCTGATGTAACGAAGATAGTAATAGTGGCCTGTTAATTTGGAACACCTGTATAATCAACATAAGTTAAATAACTTATGTTGATTATGTAAAGTACAAACGAAATCAGATGTCGCACATTTTATATTCAAAAAATAGTTTTTTTTTAACAGAAAAATATTTGAAAATATTGAATAGAATCTTCGATAATTACAGAATCTTATTTTTAAGGATATTAAAGTAAAATGAATGTTATAAGCAGCTATACATGTAGCAGTCAAAAGAATATTAATGGTAAATTTTGTAAAACAGTTAAACAAAAAAAGATCGTAGTTTTTATATCTGTTTGTAGTTCGCCTGTTAACACACTAGAAATATATTTAAATTATAGAGGACTCAACAAGCAGGCTTATGTAAAAATTAGCACTGATGCACGATTAAGAATTACAATATTTGTGTGCGTGTTATTCCTTCATACATTACCTACTATTCAATAACCAACAAATAAATAATTCATTTTATTTAAACCACGAATAGATTTACCGTCGATATATTACGTTACACAGTTGTTAAACAAGTTTACAAATTTCTTGATAGGTACAAAATACTGCACAGCCTGGAGATACATTCCCGTTTGTCTACCACTCTAGCTGAATATTAATTTATAACCCGAAGAGAAGAATCTCCATTGCATTATTTTTAGTTTGAATCTGGCAGACCATGTAACAGTATCGGCTATCTGTTGTAGCACTACAGCGTCATTAAGAGCCATATGGAGATGCAACGATTATTGTACATACATATCCCTGTTATGGATGTATTTATTAAGCGCTCGTAACAGTTAGGTATGTGTGCTGTTTTACGATGGAATGGTTACTACATTATTTTATTTATTCAATCAACACAGGTTATCCTATCTAGAAATAACTGAAATATTGAGCCACATTATAAACGAGTCCGTTTGTAGAAGTTACAGTAAAATAAGTGTACATCAAGAAGAATTTATTACGGAGGCAGTGGCAACGGTTCTGTTTAGGAATGCGAGAATTTCTTGTCTAACACAATCGCATATTGTTAACGTTAAAGAATTTACAATAAAGGATCTGCATTATTCTGTTAACAGACCACAATAAAATAAAATAAAATAAAATAACACTAAAATTAAATAATTATCGCAAATCGACAAATCGTGGCAGCTAATAAGCTTCATTGAATAATTGACGTACAAATAGAATTATCGTAAGATGGCGGATAGGTAATGAAATTATTTTTAAATTATGTTAACAAAAAGTTTTTTTGCAGGTTAATTTCGCGGGAAACAAGCAGAACATGATTGAGTCAATTGGAATTCTCTAGAAGTTAAGGCATAAGAAAAATTTTGCTATTCTTTAAGAAAATTCAGTTTTAAATTTTCTATGCCTTGAATGAGGTTGTTAAATAAACCATAACTACAAACTAAATAATTAAAAATTAATGAATAAATATTGTCGTTATTGACAATTATAGATTGATCGATAGTTAAGTGAACTTATAAAAACTTAGATGACAATAACATGAACTTGTTAAGTCTCTCAATAAAATACGTACGTGAGTTGTTAATGTGTAACCTATGACGCTAGTATTGGGTGGGGTAGCACATTCGCGTCGGCTTATACACTCCCCGACAAAAACTTAGACGCTGTAAGATGTTTTAAAGGTTTTAAGGGTTACAACATTTCTTTGCGAAAGTTGCAAGGTATCTAATTAAGTTTTTATTCGTAAAAGTAAAATAAACTTAAAAATATCTCCTCCAGTAATATATGAACTAAATAATAAATTATTACTCCAATGTTTAAACAATTTCTGCGACAAAAATTTATACGCTCTGTTGCAAATGTAAAACAAAAATCAACAAATGAGTGATCAGTAATGCGTAGATCCTCCATTGTTCTTAATCACTTCCAATAGTCTGTCATTAATAGATTCATATAAATAATAATAAATAAACACATAATTTTGAGGGATATTCTGCCATTCAGTCACTATTGAAGTTTTCAGTTCCTGTACCGTGAAATATTGACGGCCTCCGCAATAAACGCGACGTGCCAATTCACCCCAGATGTTTTCAATAATGTTTAAGTCCGGTGACCGTGCCGGCCACTGTAAAGTTTTAATCTTTTTCTCTTTAAACCATTCAGTAATGGTTTTTGCTTTATGAATTGGCGCGTTATCTTGCTGAAAAACAAAATTGCGCCCGGCCCATTGGTTTCCAAAACGTAGAAGATTGTCACGCAATAAGTCTTTATACGTCACAGATGTCATTTTGTTTGTGCAAAAAACTATCTCACTTTTATCGCGGAATCCAATCGCTGCCCACATCATTACAGATCCACCCCCTAATTGTCTGGTCATTTTCACTTTTGGTTCCTTTCTCAGATCATGATAATAATGCGAGTGCCCATCCGGTCCGTCCAAATTAAAACGTTTCTCATCGGAAAAATATAACTTTTTCCCATTGTTTCTTCCAGGATACCTGTTCTTCGGCAAATCTCAACCTCGCTTCTTTGTGTTTCGCCGAAAGTGGCGGTTTTCTCAACATTTTCTTCCGGGATATTATCGGTGACGCGTTTAAAATCCTTTGAACATTATGCAAGTGCGTTTGTACCCCTGCCTGTTCTGCAAAAACTCTCGCCGACGCAGAAGAATTGGATGTGTTTATCCCGCTCACTTACAGCTTTCGGTCGCCTCTGGCCTTTTGATTTGCCGTAATTTTCCGGATCTTTTAAGAAATTTCTAACACAATGATCGCTTCTTCGTAACCGACGAGCAATTTCCTTCTTACTAACACCATCCTGGTGCCAGGCTATAACTTTACCCCTTTCTATCAAGGATAATTGTTTTTTTCTACTCATATTGCAAACACTTTATAAAATATAATTTCTCGCGGTGAAATGTGTACACTTTACCAGCACAACCGCGCTGCATATAAAGAGAAGTATCAAATTAAACCATTTTTGCTTATATTAATGTAATAAATGCACAGGGTCTAAATTTTTGTCGCATTTAAAATTCCTATTTCGATCTGGGAAAATCTCAATTACCCCTCATAAAGCAATAAATACCTAGAAATATCTATAAATGGACTATTTACATAACAACTATTAATAACCCCCATTTAGATTTTATATAAAGTCTCTAAACTTTGTTTCGTAAATAAAAGCGATACCGCGTCTATGTTTTTGTCGGTAGTGTATATGAAAAGCGGAAACATATTTTTAAAGTATTTTTATTAAGGGTTGTGTAAGTTTAATTGGGAGCAAGTTGTTTTGATATATATTAGGCAACTCACAAAGAAGTTGTGAAAACAGAAATGGAATACTTCCGTACATTATTGCATATTTTGGTAATACAGACTAAATAAAAGCAATTTACTATAGAGCAAAATTTAAGAAAAGTACCGGTTTTAGGTATTTACGCAAGATATTGTATTACATAATTATACTTATTTATAAAGTTCACCATTTTCCGTGCGCTTCACAGGCGTCGGTATGGAAGTAGCCGTTCGGATGTGTGACCCGTAAAATATGCGCAAATTTATGCTTCCCATATTAGACAAAAGATGGAGTGTAATGATATTATATTTGCATAATTAAAACAATCTCTGAAACAACTTAACGCATCTGTAGACGTACATTCACAAATATCCTTGTCTAGAACACTTTCAAACTTCATTAAGACGCTTTAATTTTTTGCGTCTTCTACAGCATATAGTTGTTCGTGAACATCTTTCACGATTTGTACTGATTCGTTTAACGACAGCGACGAATTTCCTAACTTTGTTATTGCTTCTAGTCCCAAGTGATTTTTATGAATAGTTTGTAAATCTGTTTTAATCTGAGCAGCTTGAAACTTTTTCTGGCTTGTATTGACAGCTGCACTTTGCTTCGGATCGAATAATAAAACCACGTTCTTTATTTTTTCAAAATATTTATGGTAGTAAAACCCCGCCCGTAGCCATGTTCTCCAACGTGTCAGAATCGGCTATGCTGGTTCAGAGATGGGGGGACACAATTCGTGAAATTTGAGGATTTGAGGAATACTGTCTTTGTATTCGCTATTAATGCATATATCTCTGCATCATCACGAATCTATTCTGCTACAAGATGTAGAGCGTGGAGTTTACAAGTAATATCTAAAAAGTTACCACGCTGCTTCTTGAGAGACCGGCCTACCGAACACATGGTTGCGGCACCATCTGTCATAAACATAAAAATTTGATCTCTCGAAATTTTCCGTTTTTCAAATGTATTTAATACCACTTCTGAAATTCGTTCAGCATTACATTGTTCTGTTCATCTGGATGCTAGCAAAATTGAAGATGATGGTTGATGTGGTTCCATTTTAGGTGCCATCCACATTATGTACAGAATCACTGATTTCATTGTCGATTTTACTTATACATACAACGCTGCTATAATATGTACTATTATTATTTTTCGTATGTTTATGCTATATATTTATGCATATTGCTTTAATAGCAGAAAACCAAATGCACATTTCATTCTTCCAGATAGAATAAATCTCTCTACTTGTATACTTACCACGGAAAGTGGCAATCTTTAATGATCAGTGTAATTCATATTGCAGGTATTTAAAATTCATAAGATTCTAATAAGTACAATTTACAGAAGCTGTACATTATCGTAATTTAGGTGATGTCCAATATTGCCTAAATACGAATTAATTCTATCTCGTATGTGTTTTCTCATTTTACGTTCAGTGTAAATTGCGTCACAGTCTTTACAGGTTGATTTGTACACTTCCCTTTTGTAAAGCTTTTTAGTTTTATCTTCACAATTTTGTAATGTTAGTTCGCAAAAGCGGAGTATACAGATTATTCTGTAAAGGTTGTGACACAATTTACATTGGAGCAACTGACAAAAATATTGCACTGAATGAAGCAGCACATGCCAAATAAAATTAACTCGAATCTAGGGAAATATTTCTACACCGCTGGGCATCACCTAAATTACGATAATATACAATGAAATAGAAATGTAGACTTCCACGGGTAGAGTTAGCTAGTTTCGGGTTTGGGCCGTGTCATATCGTTTTTTTGTTAAACGAAAACTCGACGTTTCGGCCACCATCATATGAGGCGTCTTCAGGAGAGGGAAAGGTGGTAGGCAACAGTTACCACAGTAACTCAACGTGTAAACCATGCCGGAGGCGAAAATCAACTGCTGCAATTGATTTTCGCCTCTTATAAATCTTCTGAAACCAACATAAAACTACAATTCATTTTTAAATATTTTAAATATTCATTACACTGATCATTCACAATTGTATTTTTATCGTAGAATATATTTATTTTTATTTTCAAATTTTTCCACACTTCACTCATACGTATCGCCCAATTTTTCCCAACAACCATGGATATTTCCATTCACAGTATAACAACAACAACAAACTTTTTACCTAAAAAACACATTATACTCATTTTTTACATTCTTATGTTTCGCTCGGTTTTATAATTTCACTTTGTATCGTTCAAGAGTATTTTCTGTATTTGTTTTTGAATTTGTATGTTGCGATTACTGCGGAAACTGCTAATAAACATGCCACGTAATGTAATTCCCTGAATTACAAAACCAATTGTTAATATCAACAGAAATTTATGTGGTGGATTGTGGTAAATCATCGGTCTTACTTATCAAATTCGTACACTAATTTCATTTTTATACCTAATTAGTTGTAATTACTTTTCATTTATACATTAATATAGACTTCACGAACACACACACATATATATACAGTGGCGGCCATATAAATAGCACAGGTAAACTGATATGGATGAATTGATAAATTTGTAAATGTTAACAAGTGATTTATTTAACTTAGCTTAACAAAAATGTAGCAGATGGCATAATAAACACACAATATTTTATAAACTTCAAGATAAGCAAATTAAAAAAATAAATATATTATTTTTTAAGTGGGCATAGAAATAGCACACTTAATAACAATAACGAAATACTGTATTATTTCTTTTTTTAAATTCTTTTTTGCTTTTACATTTAATATTTTGTTGGAAACCCTTTGCAAGCCAATATTGCTGCACATTTCAGCACACTTTCAACTAATTTTTGACATCTCTCTACAGGAATGTTATGCCAGGCTTCTTCAATAGTATTCCATAATTCGTCTAATGTCGCTGGAGATTTAGACTTTATAACAACTTCAACATCCCCCCATAGATTTTCTATGGGATTTAAATCAGGGCTTTGTGCAGGCCATTCTAACACTCGAATTTTTTTCTCCTCTAGCCACTGTTTTACGGTCCTCGCCGTGTGTTTGGGATCATTGTCGTGCATTAAACCCCAGGTTACTGGAAGAAATTCTTCAACCTATGGTTCCATCACGTTTTCCAAAATGTTGCGATAAACATACTGATCCATTTTTCCTGCAATTCTGAATATAGGTCCTATACCACGCCATGACATAGAAGCCCATACCATTACGCTTCCTCCACCGTGTTTCAATGTTTTTGTAGTGTACCTAGGGTTGAATCTCTGATTGATGGGTCGTCGTCTTTGACGGTTTTTATTTGACACGAGTGGCTTTCGTACTGCAATACACCCATGTAAGTTAAATTCCTTCAGCCGACGTCGTATTGTTCTTCTCGATATATCAATATCAAATTGTTTATTAAATTCGGTTTTATTTGTGTAGCTGTGCAAAAAGGATCTTCTTGACTTAATCGACACATAAGGTTGTCTTGTCGTAAGGTTGTTTTACGAGGCCTAATCTTCCGTTTCTTGTTTTCTAAAGTTTTTTCCGTCTGAATATGCTTTATCGCGTATTAATTTACGTGAACAATTTAATGTTCGTGATATTTCTGAAATTGATATGCCCTTCTCTTTCATGGTGCAAACTGACTCTCTTTTCTTTGGTGTGCAATGTTTTCCTCGTCCCATTATACTAACACCTAAATTTTTGCTATTAATAAAACGTTAATTTTAAAAGTGGTAAGTACACCACTTTTTTGGTACAAAATAACTCGAACCGTAACACTATAATAAGATTCCGCTACAGAACCGACAACTGTGCTATTTATGTGCCTGCTAGAGAAGTGGAACAAAATTTTTTTTTTTTATTGATTCAAATGAAATTTCATGCCTGTGCTATTTATGTGGAAGCCACTGTATATATCTAACATCCAAACACAGGATATTAATGCATACACAATTATTTACAAAAATCGTCTATATTAATTCATTTACAACGTTTTATATTGTACATTTACTTATACCCAAATTCAGCATTAGTTCTTTGTAACTCTTTTCAGAATTGCCTGAAGCTGATCGTTTAGACCGAAACTACTCGCAGTTATATAAACGATTTTTTAAAATTAGGAAGTACTTATTTTAATTCCTCGCCTCTTATATTTAGTTTAATTCAAATCTTGTTAATTCACTTTCAATTAATTTTGTCGCCAGTCTCAATAAGTTTTAGATCAGTCATCAAATTACAAAATTTGCTCTTTAAACCGCGGCGGCACTGATGCGTTAAACGGAAAAGGTTTAATAAACATGAACAGCATGCAACGCATGAAGTGACATCGAGTTTTAGAAGACTTGCTGCTTTGCGATTTTTTTATAAATATCGCAATTCTCTTTTGAAGATGGTAGATTATAGAAATTAACGCCGAAAATTAGGCTAATTAATAAAAACATGTCAATTCTACTTAGAATAAAAGATGGATTAATTAAGCACTAAGAAAAAAAGCAGATAAAGGGAAACAACTTAGTTTTGGATCTTTCTACGGACTATCCTATTACTTGGAAGACAAACAACAAACCGCACTGATATAATATATATGCCACAGAAAGGGCGGGATTATTATTATAATTACTAATATAATAAATAATAAAACGTTTCTCAATGACAATTCAGAAGAATCTAGAGGGTATATTCAGTCAATATTTTAATTAATTCTATAATTCTGTAACGCAACATTTAGCGACAACAATGAAACGCCTGTGAATGTCAAATAATACAAGTAAAATTAATCGGCAATTGTGGATATAATAAACAATGCTTAATTTCGCAAATAGCATATAATTACTCTTAAAGTGAAGGTGAATATTCCTTCGGCGAAATCACGTGGGTCGTGAAATCCTAAGCGACAATGGAGTTTAATAAGTATAAACACTACGCCGACAAGGTACAGGTTTCAATAACTTGAACTGTAATTAGTGGCCATTAACACATTGCATAATTCAAATCGGTTCTAAATTTACAGTTAGTTTTATAGATTTCCCTTTTTTAATTTTAAGTTCTACGACATAATTCCTTAATTATGTTGTCACACGGTATGCAGAAATTTATTATTTATAAAATAAAAGTATTAAAAAAGATGGACGACAAGGTAAAAAAAAAGCGGAAACTTAATTTATAGCAGTTGCAGAATATCGATTAAGCCAACTGGCGTAATCGATGAAATAGAAGTGACAACTGTCATTTCTATTTCGCCACGTAAAATAATGCAGATAGAGGTTTTATTATTAAAAGGTCAGATACGTTAATAAGGTTGCATATTGAGTTTTTACTAATTATAAGTGTTAATAAAAGCTATTAACAGAAAATAACCGGTTTCAAATGTGAATACTTGTATACTTATGTACTTATAATTTATATATTTGTAGATTAATATAATAAACTTTGATGACATTTAAAAATTAAATCATGTTAAAGCAAATTACTTGCCGTCTGTAACATTTTAGAGTTGACCTACAAGAAATGCCACTATCAGAATTTAATGAAACTTGGATGGTTTGTAGACCCTACAGCACTGTAAAATACCAGTTTCCGTTTCAACTGAGAAAGGGTTTCGGAGGGTGAAAGCGATTTTTGAAAATCGAGGGTTTCCGTTTTTCATTAATTACTTCCTATTAGACGTCATAAATTAAAAATTATCGACACATATAGGTGCTTGGTATTCTTAAAGGCCTATCGAAATACACTAAACGGGGCTTAATAGGCACCTACCCCCTAACCCTATGTACAAAATGGCGTATATCTGATTTTGTAGCGATTACATTCACTTAGGAATTCCATTCGAAACTATGCTTTTTTGTCTTGGCGCCTCCATTGATACCAAAGTAATCTCTAAATTTGAAGACTTAATGTACACCAACCTATATTTTTACTGCACTGTATTCAAAAGTTGAAAAATGGATGTTTATTATATCGATGAACACATAAAGAATACATTTATTAATGTCCAATGAAAAATCCCTAAAGTTTGGTTCGCCTCTCGCAGATTAAGTTAAGAGATAGGGATTTATTATGTTGACAAAGACGTTTCAATTTGATAAACGTCGTTTATTGCTGTAATAATCATATTTTTTGTTGCTTTAACAACACGAAGTCAATGAACACGATTTATTGAATTCGTTTATTCAGTGTGCAAATAACACAATTACCAAGAATGGTTTTGATATTCATTTCTTACTGGTCAATTACGTTTTTCAAAATATATCGCGTAACCGATCATGACGCCATGTGACTGATTGTGCCATGTTTTGCACGAAGTGGAATGATGATGATTGATCCAAGCCAGATAAGCAAAATAATAAAGTCGTATGATTTTAAAATAATCTATATCGAGTGCAGTCTGACTTTTGCGTATCCTATGTAGTATATACGGCGTTGCTAGACGTTGCTTTGGAATATTCATTCGTGGTATGAACATGAGTAGGTATTATAATAACAACTATAATTACCATAATGGTAGTTATAATCGAGGAAATTATAATCGCAAAAACAGTGGTAATAACGGCCAACAGGCAAGCAACAATCGAAATACTAACAGTACTAATTCTAGTTAGAGTCAAAGCTCGCAAGCCACAGACCAATAACAATGTAATTTTGACACTGTTCAGGTACTTGAAGACCAATAATTATCCCCAAAATTCCCATAATAGCAATCAACCTTTTTTATAAATACGGTATGTAGTCGCTCTGCTCGTAATTCAAAGCTACCAACATCAAAAAAAATATTTAGTGAGCAGCAAGCATTAGTTGATAGATGCAGTCTAATAATTGCTCAAATAGTAGAGCAAAACAAATAAAATTTCATCAAAACACATAAACATAGTGTTTATGAATTTCTCTATACAGGGTTAGTTTTTGTTTGAATTTCTAAAACTTATTCAAAAATTCATTTATCTCGTCAAATAAGGATCTGAATTGCTCAAAGAGTGTTTTAGGTACACACCCGAATACCACGACTCTAAATTTTGATGTCGTGTAGTTAATATTTTACTTGACGTTTCGCTGACCATGCGACCAGTCAAGTAAAATATTAACTACGCAACATCACTCGAAAGACATTTCTACTATTTATCAAAATAATATCCGCAAACCCACAATTTCTAAATTTTCTCAATTTTTCCCCACGTGAAACTTAAACTTTCACATATTGTCATCTCAATTAGCTTGACATAGATGTTTACAGTAACATTAATTAATTATTAACAAAGGTTTCTCGTATTGTAAAAGTAATAATTGTTTTTGTCTTAGAATATGTCCAATTATAACGAAAATTCTAAAATGAGTTAGTAAGAAACATGAAAAATGATATATATGATATTCTAAACATGGATAAACATGGAAAAGGTTAATTGAAAAATGAATCAATAGATCAAAAAAAAATTATAAAAATTATTTAATACCCTTTCAAAAAATGCTTCTATCTTCTGTCTCATAGTAACCTAGTCCAGCATAAAAGTCTGTACGTACATTAACAAGAGTTACAGGTGAAATACTATTACAGAGTCACGTAATTTACAACTCTTCCAATGTTTGAGGTCTTCATGCTGAGAGAGTTTTCATCAAGAATGCCCAAAGGAAGTAATAACTAGGCGTTAAGCTAGGAGATCTAGGCTGCTAAGATATAGCGCCCATAGCCTAAAGAAATGAATTTTCGAACAATTCTCGCATTGTAAGCCGGACAGCTGACTTTATAGTATTTACACTTAGTTCCTTGTAATACGTCCCTAACTGTCGCTTTTGGGATATTTACTTGTTCTGAAATTTAGCGGCTAGAGCATGAGCAGAAACAGAATGTCGCTGATTGCTTTCAGCAACGTCGATTAATACAGCTTGGCTTTTCAAAATTATCGTAGATATGCGATTCCTAGATATCAGCGAACTGAACGATCTGGAAAAGAAAACACAAAACGTTCACTGACTTCTTGCGTACCACTTTGAGATGACTAGCACCATGTGACAAAAGATCGGCGTCTCTACATTGTATATGTTTGGTTTAAAAGAGATTACTTGGAAGATAGACCGTTTCTACTATCCTGTCGAGATACTTTTTGATAACAGTAACGTATCAAGCCTGCTTGTATTAAATGTTCAAGATCAATTCAAGCAATCAATTTTTATGTTTTCCAACTATTTTCCGTAAGCAACCATTAACATGAATGAATTTATACCACGTGGATATGCATCACCATTGAATATTCAATAAGAAACATGCAATAAAAAATGTTCAATGTACATCAAAATAGCGTTTTATAGATTAACGTATACGTGTGTGAATGGATTTTTGTATAGCAATGTTGACACAATGAACTCGGAGTCATATCTTAGCAGTTCTCTTATTTAATGATTAAATAATGTCGACTACCATGTATTGATGGTGCTAAAACATGAATTCATACGCTTCAAATACTTCGCCAAAGTGAATATAACCACCACAAAATCAAATGGGTACACACCCTTTGGTGCACAGGGATGACTGGGTTTCACGCTCATTAAGTTCTTATTGAATGAAGTTTATTGTGTCCTCTAAAAATACTAAACGGCGGTATGTATCGATAAGAGGAAGTAATTAACGAAAAGCGCAGAAACCTTCGATTTTCCCTTCCAAAACCGTTTTACGTAGTCCTAGAAGGCCTACAATATACCCAGGTTTCTTTAAATTCTGAAAGTGCAGGTTGGGTACCTTTCCTTGTTAGTAAAAAGATGATTATGCAATCTTCTTGAGTTATGTGAGTTTCTCGAATTTTGTATAGTTCGAAAAGTTTAGTTTCAAAACTAATATAATTCAATTTCGAAGCAAAACGTTTTGGATAAGAAATATGAGAAAGAGAGCTTTATTTAATTACTCTCTGCGAATCATAAAACTCGTGGCGATTTTCAGACGGATTGGGAGTAGTGTTAATGTTTGACACCGTTTTGTCTTTATAAATATTGAATAAGCATTGCATAAAAACTAAACAAATCACCTGCTCAATAACACGTTATCGCTATGGATAAGTTGTATTAGTACAGTATAACACAACGCAAGATCTAGATACATGGAGAAGAGTTTGAAATGTTAACATGATAAGGTGCTGTATGTATTTTAATCGCTAGAATTATCATTTAGATTAGCGCCCTTTATTAGCACGTACCTTCGAGCTTTACCGACCAATGACATGGCATTGGAGTGCTTATACCATGCCATTGCGCATTTACGTTTACCCACCATGCACTAACACGTATTTTTTTTCTTTCTTTTATAATTGAACGTATACGCGTTTAGCATGATCAACAGTTACTAGAATTAAAACACAAATACGTAAAATTTGACATTTAATTTTTTCCCTTTAGGAATTTCGCAATTGGCTTAGAAAAGCTGTGAAAAGTGGTCACTTTGAATACTTGTTCTATTTTATATTTTCATGTTGATTTCCTTTTTAACATTTTTTTTGTTCATCATCACATTGGTCCATGTGTTTTATGTACAAGTATTCAGTGAGCCCTCTAATTCGCTAGAGAACGTCCCTACTTTAAGGTTAAGTACACTTAACGCTAGTCAGCAAACCTTAGCAAAATATTACTGTCTGAAATCAAATCTGATTCACTCTGACTAGTTGGTGATTTCTGTTGAAGGAAAGCTAAGTTAAGTTATATACATAATTTCTTGTATAACAAGAATAATAATTTTTTAAATATATTATATAGTTATAGTAGAAATGTCTTTCGGGTGATGTCGCGTAGTTAGTTGTGCAAGGCAGAAGAACGGCTACAGTACAAAAGATATAACGAAGCCACGAGAGCAGAAAAAAGACGAAGACCAACAACAACCAGCAGGACACGCATACCTTCCGTACATAGCCGAAGTCACCGACAGGCTAAAAAAAAGACCCTACGGGAAAGAAACATCACCACACGATTCAACACGGTGACCAAAATCGACCAGCTACTCCCTCCAAACAAGGACCTGTTACCAAAACTACGAGCAAAAGGCATGTACGAACTGAAATGCCAATGTGGAAAAAGCTACATCGGTCAAACAGGACGGAGTATTCAGTGCAGAGTGAAAGAGCACGAGAGAGACGCACGCCTTAGGCATATTGAAAAATCTGCAGTAGCAGAACACCTGCACCAACAAGGAGACCACCGCATAACCTACAGCGACGTTAGGGTATTAGCCAGGACCAGTGACTACTACCCGAGGATAATACGCGAATCGATAGAAATAATGAAGAACACCAACAACTTCAATCGCGAAGACGGATACAAGATCAGCAACACGTGGAAGTTAGCACTACGGAGTCGTCATACAACGAACGACGCGATTCAGCGGAATGGAATGGTTATGGATCAACAAAGCGGAACGGGTATCGATCAGCAAAGCGGAACAGAAATGGGATATATAACGAGAAGCAAGAGACAACAACACCAGTCTTTATAAATCTTGAAGTAATATATTAACTACGCGACATCACCCGAAAGACATTTCTACTATGGATTACGGTCGTGAAAGCCTACATTCAAATATTATATAGTTAAAATATTTTTAAATAGAAAACGTAGTGGCTAAAAATTAACAGACGCCATCGATTAGTACACATTAGTAAAGGGATGCTAGAATAATCGAGGCTTTTTAGCTCCAGCAGTAGCAGAAGATGAACGGGCGTACTTCAACAGTAGTTTACTCCGTAAATTTAGCGCTTAAAAATACCTTAAAATGCAATTTTTATTATATCGGACCATTTAAAAGAACGTGGGGCTTTATTTACGTATCGTGTCGAACGAGAGAAGGCGTTGAGGGTCAAATTCAAAAGGTTGGTTTTTTTTCTATGATTGATTCGCCATTAGTAATACTTTCCAATAAACAATTTTAAAATTTCGCGTACCGTAGTTCTTGCGTCTCTACGTAAATATGGAAAAAGAAGAATAAGTGCGGTCTGCGTCAGTTCGTATACAGGATGATTTATATATATACACCTATTATGAATATAAATTTGGTAAAATTGGTATCTTGTTCAGGAAGTTATATAAATATAGATACTACTTTTTTGTTTATAAAGCTACAACTGATTTAAATTTTATTGATTTAGAAATGATTAATGTTGTTTTTGCATGCGTATAGATTAGATCACGTAGTAGCCTATGTTTTAAGGCTGAACAGCATAATTTGAAAAAAATGAAGGTGATGATTCTCAAAATGAAGCAATTTAGTGCAGCTGAATATGCAGATCTTGTTTATGTGTGTTGGTACTGTGATGGTAACGGTCTTGAGGTATCCAGAGAGATCGTCGAAGATTCCCGGATACACGTTAATCTTCTCACAAAGTTTTCGACTAATAGAAACTGGCTGATTTGTTGTTCCACGTAATAATCGAGGTAATTACTCCAGTAAAAATTATGTAGACAACAAAGAAAATGTAGTTAAAGCAGTGTTGGACAACCCCATTCTGAGTAGTAGACCTATTGGAGGAGCGCAGCTTTGTGTTTCTCAAAACTTTGTACGGCGAACACTAGATCATGAACAGTTACATTCATCGCGTCTAACTGGAAGATTACGGTCAGGGTGTAGAGTTCTGTACTTGATTGTTACAAAAGATTGCCGAAGATCCGATGTTTTCAACTAGATGAAGAGATAACACCCAGTTTACTAGAGATGGTATTAATAGCTCTCACAATTGCCGTTTATGGAATCTAATGTTTCAGTGTTAATATTTAGACTGGCATCTTTAACGGACAATTAGAACAGGTTAAATGCAGAACACTATCTAACATTTCTGGATGAAACGAACGATTACGTAAAGCAGTTTTCAATCCTTTGTGATTGATAATGAACGACCAGTATTTTCGAAACTCACATTTCGAGATTACGCAAATGTTTACAATTACTCCTATTAATCTCCGGGGCCATAATTTGTTTTGTTGACAAATTCTGTTATTTGGTGCAGAATTTGTTTTCGGGAATAGATTGCAGATACTAATAGCAAATAATTACAAAATGCTGTTGTGTTGAGACCCAGACGTCATAATAAAACGATTCAAAATAGCACACGTACACTGCAGAGCAAATTCTAGTGCCGTTCCGTTTGTGCCCCTCTACCAACTTGAATGATAATGTTACCTACGAGCGGTACTCATCGGTATCATTCCCACTCCGTAGAATATTACACCAAGGTTAAAATGAAAAATCTAAGTAGTAAATGTAGCGTAGATCAGCTGCCGTGTGTTGTTGGTTTGTGCTGTAAGCTGTGTAAGTGTCGGATAATATTGTTTTGTAGTGGCCGATGTGCGATGAACTGTTACACACCGGTCGGTTTCTATTTATAAATGCGATCATTCCGCGCGGTCTGTCTCTGTCACGTCACACACGCCGGCGTTTAGTATGACGTAACTGACGTCATGCAGTTGAACAGCCGCTATTCAAGCACAACAGCGTTCGGCCGGCCACCCGTTCGCGACGTTAGCGGGGTCTCAACACTTCGCGATGTCGATGTTTAGAGAATGTTGAAATGCTGAACGTTGTTGTGTTAGAGTTAATGATCCCCTATGCGCGTACAATCCTGTGCAAAAGAAGCGCCTAGCCAATCACATATTATGAATGCGTTGCTACTTAACCCTCAAGTGCTATCGTGGGGTGTTTCGGAACCCCAGAGGTCATTTTTTTTAAATTTTTTCTAAAACTATTTTTGTCACATTTCTAAGGTTCCAGGTATTCGCCTATGCAAATGAGATATGTAATATAGTGTAATTTATTATTTACCATATTCTACAGTTTTAGCAAAAAATAGCTTTTGGGGTGTCTCAACACCCCACGATAGCAATTACGTTTGTTTTTTTCAAAAATAGCGTAGTGTATTCTAACCAATGATTTAGAATTTTATAGTGATAATAGCCCTCGTCCTCTTTTGGGGAAATCACAGATGTTGTTGTGCATGTAAGTATAGGGGATTCACTTATATACGTTCCAATTCGGCGATTTTTATTATAGTACCTACATGTACAGGGGATTCACTCATTTATGTTCGACTTCGGTGATTTTTTACAAATCAAATAGTGGCATTTCCCCTGATTTCTGTACGGCGTATAAATATTCGACTCAAACAAATTTCTTACTCAGTTCCTCACAAACCAGAGCGTCGTCAACTTGTTCCTTATTTCCCTTCTATAATACGTGTATTGAATAGTAAAAACAATATGATAAAGTTTCTAACTGATGAACAATTAGCAAATCTTGCCGAAAACTTTTACGATGATGTTAGTGAAAGTGAATGCCCTGATGAACGTGATGATGATTTGAGTGATGCAGCAAGCGAACATAGTGATCACGACACATGTTCAGAATTTGAAGTCGAATCTGAAAACGAAAGTGAAGAAGACTTAGGTGATGTCAGTGCAAGAACAAGTTACTTCTATGGACGAAATCGATATAAGTGGTCCAAAAATCCTCCTGCTACTTCACGTACCAGATCTTCTAATATAGTCACTCTTCGACCGGGAGCAAAGGGTCCGGCAGTAAATACTCCTCCAAGAACACCTTCTGAAGCATTTTCTCTTTTCTTTACGGAAGAAATTCTAAATGAAATACTAGAGCATACAAATGCAAAAATAACGGAAACGAGTTCTTCTTATGGACCAACGGCAAGTTATGTTGAACATGTAGACATGATTGAATTGAAAGCATTTCTGGGACTTGTAATTTTGGCAGGAGTGTTTAAATCAAACCACGAAGATACTAGAAGTCTTTTTGCAACGGATGGTACGGGACGAGATATTTTTAGAGGTGTCATGTCTAAACAACGGTTTTTGTTTCTTTTGTCAGTGCTAAGATTTGACGATCAAACAACTAGAAGGAACAGGATTGACAATGGTGATAAACTTGCTGCCATTTCAAAAATTTATGAAATTTTCAACGCAAACTGTACGAATAATTACAGTTGCAGCGAATATGCTGTTGTAGATGAAATGCTTGTTGGATTTCGCGGCCGCTGCTCTTTTCGCTAATATATCAAGAGTAAACCAAAAAAATATGGCATCAAAATTATGTGCTTATGCGATTCGAAAACGCATTATCTGATCAATTCATTTATTTATACAGGAAAGACAACCGAACCCAATCCAAACAAACTTTCAGTTCCAACACGTAGTGTACTCAAATTAATTTCTCCGATCATCAATACAAATCGAAATCTAACAGGAGATAATTGGTTTTCTTCTATAGAGCTGTTGAATGAATTGAAACGGGTTGGTATAACGTATGTTGGAACACTTCGTAAGAATAAGCGCGAAATTCCGCCAGCATTTTTACAAACTAAACAGCAACCAATAAACACCTGTAAATTTGGATTTACGCACGATAATACGTTGGTTTCCTTCATACCAAAAAAGAACAACTGTGTCTTGTTGGTTTCGTCTATGCATCACAATGGAAATGTTGAAGTAAATGCAAAACCTGAAATAATAAATTTCTACAATTGTACCAAAGGGGGAGTTGATGCTTTAGACCAGAAGTGTATGACGTACTCCTGCCAAAGACGAACCAGACGATGGCCAATGGCTATATTAGGAGCAATGGTAGACATTTCACGTGTCAACAGTTACATAATTTTCTTAGCCACTTCAGACCATACAGTTAACATGACACGAAGAGAATTTTATATTCGTCTAGGAAGAGAACTCGTCAATGACCACGTAAAAAGACGATACCAAACAAAAGAATTGTCAACTAAGCTAAACTCAATTATCAAAAATTTACTAGGCTTAGAAACACCACAACAACAGCCACAAGAAGCAGAACCTTCAAGAACCTACAAAAGGTGTCACATCTGCGGGCGAAATAGAGACAAGAAAATAAAAACCACGTGTCATAGATGTCATCAGCATGTCTGCAAGGAACATTCTGAGCAACTTGTAAAATGCGCAGAATGCTTACAAAGGTAAATTGTAAGAAATTTATAAAAATCTGATTACATGAAATAACACATTACATGTTTTTTGTCAAATAAAATGTACGCCTCACAACGTCATTGTCAGAATTTTTATGTGAAATGCTAATGGCATTTTCTTTTACAGGGAGTAAGACCATAGTTTCCAGTAACAGAAAAAACCAAGACATCTTAACAATACAGAACACAATTTTGTAAAAAGAAAAAATTGTACGAAGAAATACTTTTTACATAATTTTTATGAATGTAACATTTCCTCCTAATTTTCTGTTTTGCTTTAAATAAAGTTTTGTTTTTCCTTACAACAATCGCAAGATAAAGGTCTAGTTATTACACTGTGGGTTTAAAAGTGAAAAAAAAAAGATAACTAACAAAAAAAAGCTAAATTTAAAGAGTGGGGTGTAAAACACCCCACGATAGCAGTTGTGTTACCTGAAAACACGATAGTACTTGAGGGTTAATAATGCTAAAATACATGTGGTAATAGGCATTCTGCAGCTGAGCTTACATTCTTTACAAATTTTTATTAAGTTTATTTCTACACAACTATACTTGTTTCGTTTGTTTCCAATAAATCCTTTGGATTTAGAGAAAACTTGGAACTTGTATAATTTCCATTTCTAGAAACATATGAAGGTTTATCCGTGGAAAGTTTGTGATTACATTGATACTTTTATATAATTAGAAGCAAATAATTTCTTTCGCATTTTACAAAGATTTATTTAGTGAAAACGATGGAGTAAGATATACCATAAAAAGAATTTAGCACATTTATATTGTTAATAATATATTTTTGAAAAGATATCTTTACAAATTCTTACGTAATATAGTACATAAAAGAATGCAAGTTGTTGGTTATGTCCATAATTAGGGGTTTGAAGTGATTAATAGGAATTTCTTAATTGTTTTAATTATATACACTACATTTTTCTATGCTACCCGTTTCGAGCAGAACTTCTCCAGGCATAAAAAAGAATTTACTAGTCCAACACATTAAAATTTTAACATAAGTTATTATTGTCAATTAAATTTTTATAAAATATATGAAATCTATTGAAAAATTTGTAAGATTTCCATAAATCTTTAATTGACCGGGAATTAGTGACTGGCAAATTTCATAAAAATTTAATTCAGAATGATAACATATCAAAATTTGAATATATTGAACAATCAATTTTTTTTAATGTCTAAAAAAGACTTTTTTTCCCGAAACCGATCGTATAGAAAACATTTAGTATATAATTAAAACAAGTAGGAAGTCCTTATTAATTAACAATGTTATTTTAGAATGTAATTTTACATACCGTCAACCGACGTAAAGTCGATACACCAGATTTGTAAAATTTTTTAATGTGCAATGTACAACGCATAAACAACAATCAGCTGTTTTCTATCGTCAGTGTAGCAGATTGAGATTCCCGAGGGGTGAGTTAAGTATAAACAGTAAGCTTTCCATAAATTATGGAAAATTAAAAGGCAAAAGTTTTTAATTTTCACAATAACAAGATTGCACGGCTGAACCTGAGGAAACGAGGCCGCTTCTAACCGATCCAGATGATAAGGAATATAATCAATAAAGACACTGTCTACAAAAAAAATTGGAAATTTACTTTTTATGTGGTTTCATTTCCAAATAAAGCTGTAAAAATAGTAGAAATGTCTTCTCTTTAGAAATCCTCTGAACAAGCTGACAGCATGGTCAGCGAAACGTCAAGCAAAATATTAACTACGCGACATTACCCGAAAGACATTTCTACTATGGATTACGGTCGTGAAAGCCTGCACTCAAAACGGTAAAAAGTCGACTAGATGATTCTCCCCGGAAATCTCGTTCGGTTCTGGAGTTAGGTCTAAAGCAAATGATTTTATATGATTTTCTTAAGTGGATTATGTTTGCTATAGTGTTAGGTGTCCACGTATTTTCTTAAACAACGCCTTAGATAAACAACAGAACTACTAAATATTGTAATTTTAAACCATTTTATAAACATACAATAAATTTTTGTGTATAAAAATCAAATTGTAGAGAAACTAATGAAAATACGTAAAGAAACAGGGGATTGTCGGTAGGGTTTAACATGATGCAGCCCAGAAGAAGCTCCGTGCGATAGATAGTCCGTATACTGACGCACGTTTGATGCGATTTCAATCTGGAAATATTTTTGGATTAAAGTCAATGGCTATTTAAAGCGCGCTCAAGGTACAAATGTTCCTTTTTTGTTAATATGTTTTATTGCAAAATTTGGCTGAAAATATTCTAATATACATATATGTACAGGGTCATCATTTAGCACCAAAGTTAAATATCTTTAAATCATTTCACAAAATTATTAACGTACATTATAGCTACCTGTCGTGCTCTTTGACTTATCTTCAGTATTTCATTTTGTATCCAACTGTGAAATAATATACAGGGTGATCCGTTTGACAAATTTAACTGTTTTAAAGTTAAAGATATTTAACTTTGTTGTTAAGTAATGAACAGCCATGATACTTAAGGTATTGTTCGCAAGTTTGTGGTGTCCAACGGTACAAGAAAAAAAAACAAATCTTGAAAATATAAAAATTTGCTCTAAAAAATACATAATTTTTCAAAAAATTCGGAATACCACCTCGAAAACGGTTATATTGAAGCTTAGAGTATTGAGCACAAATTGTTCCAGAATAATGTCCTGGATTTCAAAAATGTAAAAAAATATATAGGATTTTATTTAAACTTAGTAACTTAGAGGTGATTTTCGGTTAACCAGAAGTGACACATTTTTTTAAATATTTTAGTTCGAAAGAGCGTACTTAGGAATGTGATATGTATATTTATTTCTGTTTGATTGATTTTACCCTAAACCGTTCTAAGGTGAGAATTTTGCAATTTCATCCCGAGATCGCGGTCAAGTTGGCAAACTTTCAACCAAAAGTTTAAGAAGAATCTCGCTCTACGGTCATGATCTAGAAGTTATATTTTTAATTACATTAAAATATAATAATGTTTTGCAGTTATCTGGAAAAATCGCAAAAAACCATGGTTCATACACTTAGTATTGCTTCATTGCTTTGTAATGTTACATTGCTATTTAATATTATTATGTAAATCGGTCACATATTTACTGCAGCCTAAATTGTTAAACGACATGTGCTTTTAATGTTTTTACGTGGTTGACTAATGTAAAATTATTAAAAAAAAATATAGTGCTACTACTACTACATTCTGCATACAGCGTGTCTCACCGGGAACTGAATCGATCGATAGATAGAGTATACATTGCAAAATTCTGAAAACTCGACAGTGCACTGAAGCCAATATGAACAACAGAATTTTCTTTGAAAAGAAAGGACCTTCTAGCAATAAAAATGTAGCTTACGTAGTATTTTTAAAATGTTAGTTACTGGCGTGTACCGTAGTTAGGTGTAATTAGTAACCTGTTTGTTGGTATTGTGTTCCGACCACAAGGGATTCCCGCCAATTATGTCATTTACAGAACATGGCGACGTATTGCGGCGCTATACGTAAACTGTTAAACATAATTTACATCACTATATTTTGGCTTCCACCGGTGAATTAATATTTAGGTTCGATTCCTTACGGAGACTAGATTTTTTCAAGTACTTAATTACGAGGGAAGTTACAAGGAAATTTCAGATTATCATAAATCACCAAGGGAAGCCAAAACATTAATTAGTTTGTAAAAAAAAATTGTCTGTTCAAATATTATGATATATTTGCAGATAAATGAGTAGCGGTTAGCACACCAGTTCGCCAAGAGGGAGATCTCAGGTTCGATTTCCTATTGAAATTATTTCAAACACTGAATTACGTCGGAAATTTCAAGAAAATTTCAGATTTTCACAAATTATATCTACATGAAGAGCTAAAAATAGTAGAAAGCAAAATAATGAGAGCGATATTAGGACCAGATAAAACCAGAGATGGTGAGAGAAGATTAGATTAGAAGAGAAACAAAGAAATTAAACATGAATTGAAAATACGTAAAGGCACTAAAACTTAATTGGGCAGGACATATAATGAGAAGGAAATCAATCGAAATAATCAGAAGGGTAACACAATAGAGAAACGAGAGGATGCGCGAGCACTGGGAATAGTCCAAATGCCGGGACAGAAAGTAACGGAGAGAAATGGTAAGAACAGCGAATACTAGCAACAAGCTACAAAGACAAATGGAAAGAGAAATAAACAAAAGAACGAGTATTAATCCACCTCATTATACGGATTTTAAAAACGCACTAAGCGATAGCCTTAATACGAAGGATTGGACGTCTTGATGATGACATCTACCTGACAGTGATCGACATCGTTGTAGTCATTGACAATTTGTAACCACCTCGTAATTGCGTTTGTATTAAAGACAACAATAAAGAAGGACTATGATTTCCTTGGTTTTTCCGACTTTTTTAATGAAAATTATTTAGTCAAATTGTCAAATATTAGTTAAATGATCCGATTAAATTTTACTTTTTATATGAACTAATTTAAAATTCATTCTGCACTTCGTTGCAAAATATTCAAAAGGGATATTGATGTGCTTGTAAAAGTCACTTTTAATCCATGCGTATGTTGGTCACTACAATTAAAAGGCTAATTTGTGATGACGTTCGCGTACGCGTATAAGCTGGAAAGAGGATAGGTATTATTTCATTTATATAATTGGGATGATTAAAATCAATTAACTTATATATCTCATAAAGCAGATATCCATATACTAAATATTTAATTGAGTACGTCTGACAGTTGCTGCATGCATTTCAACCAACAATTTGAGCTAGCCTTCAGAATGAAATTACTAATTTCGCTTAATTTAGAAAACAGTTTTTTATTTTTACATAATTTACCAAATTTTATGATATGCTATAATTATAATTATTATAGAAGCTTTTTTCAACTTAACAACTTTTTCTTTAAAATTATTTAAAACGTCAATTATAGGAAAGACATCGAAAATTTAACCTGTATTTACGCAAATTTACTTCATTAACTTGAAAAATGTGATTTGTTTTTAATATTTTGAATATTTTTGCTTTAATGTCAATAACCCTTTTTTTTCAAACAGATAACACTTCAATATATAAGTTTGCTTAATATTCAAAAACCTTAACGTCAGTCGTTCCAGGATATTCTGTTGGTGCACATATACAATTTTTCAAAATTATAGACGCCTAGTTTTTGGCATGAATTCTACAGTTCTATAGATTCATAGATTCCCAACGGAGGCGATTCCGTCTCTCAGTGGGTGTTGGAACCTTCCATGGAGGCGGTAGCCGATCTAGAGGCAAATAAGGGGCGCTGAGGCAGTTAAGAGGAGCGGCGGTTTTAGTTTAGTTTAGAATAGATTAAGGGTGACAAGCAGGCTTCAGAAATATTCATTTACATTCTTTCACGCAGCTACATTTATGAGTTCGCACACGCGCGCGTACGTTTCAAATTTTGCCTTTTTCTTATTGAGAAGAAGAAAAATATAAACTTCGTCCCCGTTCGCGTAAGTGTGGTAGAGAAATTGTCTCCATCGTTCGTACGCATACGAAGAAGCATACCAAGCGTTTTGGCTTTAAAAATCAATACCAGTTCTCTACCCTGAATTGTGGGCAAGAGTGCAGAAGTTTTTAATCGCATTTCCTTCGTCCTATATGGCCGAGTGTGGATTCAGTGCAGTAGCTAGCTTACAAGCGTCAAAGAAGGGGAACACTGAACGTGGAGATCAACGATCGATGTTAACGAAATTGGAACCCGACATTAATAAATTGTTAAAATTCCACCAACCTCAACCACCTCATTAATTTTCTTTAATTATTATTAATTTTGTGTTTATCTCATTATTTTTTTAATTCTTATTGATGCTGTGTTCATTATTAAAATGTTAATAAACAATCTGATTATACATTTGATTGTCGTTTTATTAATTTCTACTACTGTATGATTTTTTAATAGATAAATAAACAGATAAAGTAGGTTCAGATAATAGGCAACAATACTTTAATATTTCATATAACAAACTATTATGGGCGACGGGGAGGTGGAATTTTTTTTTCTTCTAAAGGGGGCGGTGGTCTAGAAAAGGCAGGGAACCTCTGCTATAGACAGTTAAAACCGTTTTCATATATGTAAATTAATAGTGTTACCTTGGTCAAGAGCCAAGAAATTTTGGTGCTTCAAATAAAGAAAAACTTTTTGACTTTTTACTTTGTGGATTATTAATTACTGTAGAAGTGTATTTTATATAACATGTATTTGAAAATAAGGTCAACATTCTTTCCGAAACATGAACGTAAAATACGGTAGCCTCAATGCATACATCAAGCAGTTGTTTGTTAAGAATACTCCTAGCACGGAAAAAACCAATCACGTCATTATTCCTTGAAATAATTACAGATTGGCTCTTTTCATTTTTGTTTTAGGAAAACGAGGACAATCAAATGTGTGCCTTCTATAGATAGCACTTACTTTCGAGAGTTGGGAGTTACGTTGCTTATTCGAAAAATACCTTTTCTCTTTCTTATTGTTTACAAATAAAGACATGTGTAAGGAAAATCGAATACTTTTGTTTATTATCTAACAAGTACAAACTAAAAGCAAATCGATTCTCGTGATTTCAGTGAAGAATATATGCTACTTACCGTCTCGACTCATTCCCAGCCGCAAACATTTCTGTAGTCGACAGTACTGACATCGGTTTCGATTAACCCTGTCAACCACGCAGTTCTTGTTCCTCGGACATTGATAGTTTACCACCGAACTCTGTGACCTTCGAAAGAAACCTTTGCAACCTTCGCAAGTTATAACACCATAGTGCACGCCACTACTCTTGTCCCCACATACTTTGCACGGGATTATTTCGATTTGTGCTAGAAAGAAAAGAGAAAGTTATTGTAGATTTTGTTCGTCTCATTTACATAATTAAAAAACATTACTCAAAGTTTTAAAATTTAATTAAAGTTCTAATACACTTCTGTATGTTATGACACATAATTATCTAGAATTTCTTTAATAGTAATAATAAATTTGTTTATAGTGTAGTAACAGTGCATACGTCAATATAGAATAAAAGGTAAATATCAAAAAATATGTCTTATGTAGGCTTAAAGGTTAATAGGAAAGTAAAAAAACTTTTAAGACAGATAAAACGAACGAAAATACATTGTGTACATCAAAAACAAAATAAATATAATACATATATAGACTGTTTCATTAATAATTTTGTCCATATATGTGGTAATCGGAGAATCCCTAGTCCAAAATATGACGATTTAACCTAAAACACTTAGATAAAATATTATTCCTAATCGAGATACAGGATGTTTCGTTTAAAAGATTAAAAATAATTATATACATTATATCAAGAATCACACATTATTCGATCGGATCGCCGTATCCGTTCGGAAGTGTATGAGCGTTTGAAGTTTTCTGACCAACGAAAAAACGGACAGAAAATCAATATCGCTCTAGTTTTCCAAGCAGAACCTCTTTAGCTCTTTTCGTTTGCGAGCTATGGCGCTTCAAAGTTGAAAAAAAGAATTTTAATTTTTCAATTTTGAAACGCTGTAGCGTTGGAATGGTTAGAGCTAGGGAATTGAACTTTTTGTGATGAAATTTTTGAAGGGTTTAATAGCAAAGGACGGGGTTATGTGGGGTCTATACTTGGAAAAAATTTATGCGTGTTAGGACACTGGATTATGATAAAGACTTACTTTCGCCCCTCTACATTCTACGCCACTGTCGTAATTGTTACAATAGTATGTTTTTCTTTGATTCCTTATTATTTTCTAAGTATTGTAGCAATCTCTTGTCTAATTGCGAGGGAGTCAGTAGTTTTCCTAAATAATTTTAATTTTATTGTTTACTTCATTAATTGTAAGTTTGATTATGAAAATTAATAAACTAGCATAAATCTCTCATACCTAATTTGATCCGTTACGAAAATATTTTCATAGTCGCCAGAATTGAAAAGATCAAATTGCATACGTTAGTTTATTAATTTTCATAATCAAACTTACAATTAGTGGAATGGATAAAACAAACATTTTTGCGGTTTTGACAGAATCTTCATAACCACGAGAATTGAACAGATGAAACCAACAATTCTAGAAATTATCAGTATAATAATTGCTCTAGTCTATAGATAAAGGTGTAGCAGGCTGATTTGTTATAACTATCATATAGTTAATTTCTCGGAATTAATCGGAAGGTATAAGAATAATTACTGCTATAATAGCATTTTTTGTAAAAATGCTACCACATAATGATTTTTCAAATACAGATGGTATGTGTTTATGCAAAAAAAAAAAAATAATCGGGGGCGTTCTGCTGCTCAAAAGCGTTTGTAATTATATACAAATCCCATCCAAAGCGAGATGTGGGATGTCCAAAAAAAAATTACAGTAGACTAGGAAGATAATATTTTAGTAAGAATTGCTGATTATCCCCGATTAAGCACCAGACGCTTATCAGCAATAACTGGAATAAGCCGTACTTCAGTTTTCAGAATACTAAGAAAAGACAACTTAACTTAACCATTTCACTCCAGCGTAGAACTGGATTCAATGATCGGCGGATTACTCCAAGATCTTCCTCGACGAATGGAATTCGCAATTTATTACAAGACAAATGCAAATTACAATGTTATTAACAACATTCTTTTTAGTGATGAAGCCACATTCACACGCAGGAACGTTTTTAATTGGAGAAATTTCCACTATTGGGGTATTAAAAATCCATATTTCTTCAGAGAGGCACACTTCCAGCATGCATCTAGAATAAATGTTTGGCGTGGACTTTGCAGTAGGTACAAATTTAAATAGCAATTAAATTTTTTAATTTATCTAAACTACGCTTTTTTGATCAGTTGGAACAGTTGCCATTAAACAAAAGAAAAGATACGTGGTTCATGCAAGTGGTACTTCACCATATTTTCTTCTAGTGGTGCAGTAATGCATTTCCTCATAGATAGATAAAGTGAACGAGGAAGTGAATTTCGATGGCTTGCTTGGAGTTTCGGTTTTAATCCCTTAGGTTTTGATTTTTAGTAACAACGGTAATAACGGCTCCAGTGGTAAGAGGGCCTGTCCTTGACTGGGCAGAATTAGATGCTATGTGTTCGAGTTCCGCTACGATTAAAAATGTTCTTAGTGGGTCCGGTATACTCCCGAGTCACCATTCGCAGTTGGGTTACAATCAACTACGCTTCACCCTTTACGGTGAGGAGGTGATAGTAACAAGGTGGTGATGCAACACTTTAGACACACAATTTACCTATTAAAGAGGCTCCTGAGGTTATGACAAGCTTATACATCTCGTTCGGTCGTCACTACACTAAGAAAAAAAAAGCATGTGAAGACACTAGCTTACACTTAAGAGGTTAATATCGGACAAGACAATACAATATGCTTTGAATTTTATCAGAAATCAACTATATTTTTAAGCGTTAGGACAAATGTTAACAAAAGATTTAAAAAGTATGATAAAGTTATTTTTATTTCTTTTTAATCTTGTTAGATGGCATTTGTTTTAAAGCTTACGGTATCTTGATATACTGCCATAAAATTTTATCTTACAAAGGAATGTTTCCAACTCAAAAATTCCGAAATATTTGAAACTTTGTGTGTATCAGTAGTCCACTTTAGAACATGCTCAAAACTATTTTTCTTAGTGCGGAAAAACATGAATGGGTAGATAGAACATTAAAAATTGCACCAGATACATGCAACATTTATTAAAAACAAATAAATCTACAGAGAAAATAATGTAAAGTAATGCTACATTTCTACTGCGTTTGTGGCGGGAGTAACTGAAAGTTAAACTTTTTATGGCGCTCGTGATTTAGTTCATACCCACTAAATAGTTTCCCGTAATTATTTACATTTTAATACATTAAATGAATATTAAACAGTAATATGAAGTCTCTTCGAAGATTGTACTGGAACATTTTTTGTAGGACGAAAATTCTGGTTAGATCTGCAGCATTACCCCGTAGATAATTACGAGATTCAACACAGGAGTAATACATTTTTGGCGCAAGGTTCAACACCCACATTTTGTGAGATCACATTTCGAGTATTTGATTAAAAGAAAAAAATCACTTATTTTCTTTAATAATAGCATCTTCTCTTTTTGTCATTAACAAAGTGTACGTTTTTTTATTAAATAGCTATTATTCGAAAATTTTGTTATAAGCATAAGATATTAAAACTTTGATGATGATCATTTCGATAATTAAATGATCTACTAAAATTGGAAGTTGTCATTTAAAAAAAAATTGTCGATGACGTGATTATTTAAAAATTAAAAGTAGGAGAAACATAAAACTGATGCAAAAATTTTAAAAAATATCTAAAATTGATCTGTAGTATTGCTTCGAAAAACAAACTCTTGGATTTCATATCATGGTTTACTTTGATTTTCGGTTTTAGATCATCATGCATTTGAAACAAATTATTATCAATTTAAAAGACTGCAGTTACTTGCTTCAACAATCGTTTAAATATGCTTGTAAATATCGACTGGAAAAATAAGTAGACGACACACGTATTTTGGAAGTGTCTGAGACAGTTATAAATATATTTGAAAGTTATTTCGGTTACTTGAGTAAACATGTATATCACCGTCTCAGAAATTAGCGCTTTAATCTTATCAGCTGATCTGAACTTGTTGTGATCTCCACGTAATCCTTTATTTCGTACATCTTCAAACGCATTTAGATAAGTAGCTAAACTTACATATTATTGTAATTCATGTAAAAATTTAGTACGAAATAATATTTGGAATTCTTTCTACTAAAAAAGGCTGGGGCAATGATTGAGAAATTTCTTTTTAAATTCTTTTTAAATCCGGTATTTACATTTTATGTATTTGTTCAAGATCTGCTTCAGATGCATTAAGTATATTAATACTGCCAAAATAAACAATATTTGTCAATAACAGAGTACGGTTAGAACTAGAAAAAGCTAGGCAATTTAACATTAATCAAACATGACGTACGGCAATGTCTAAGTGCATTAATATATAAAATAATACCTTACATTATACAATTTTTAATTAACACGCATATCATACTTTTTAGTAAAGCTACGTAATATAATATGAACGCGCGTTCGGGACAAATAATTCCGCTAAATTTAAAGTTTATTCTTCTAAAGTTACGTACATTCTCTTGAAAATATAAACTAGATAACCAGATTATATGGATACTGGTACTCTTTTTAGCGCCTCTATGTTCTTATGGGCCGGGCCCGCGTTTCAGATCGGGTCGTCGGGATAAAATCTTGAAAATTTTGACCAGGCCGGGATTATTTAGCCCACTGGGCCTGATTAACTCGCTTGGCTCGATAAGTTCTGTTAAGTTTGAATATTTCAAATTGAAACTTATTCTTTCCAAAAATTCTATTTCGATGAGATAATGCGCTTTCATATATTCACGCCGAAAAATATTTTTTAAGTAAATAAAATATAATTCATATTATGCTCACTTGGGTCAATATATGAAATTTAGAAGGCAGCGGCAGAATACGGTAACATAAATTAAATTTATGTTAAGATATAATATATAGGTCCGAACAAAGTTGACCAGGTCGACAACCTACGAAATCAGGGCGATGAGCGAGCTGGGCCCACAGCCATTAAGTATTTACAAAATAATGCAAGAAAATAAAATTTTTGGTGATTTTATTATATCTCAAAATATTCGTCGTTAAGATTTATTCACTTTTGCACGTGGTCGACTAGTCCTCGAAACACTTTTATACCTCTGAAAGTGGTATCTCGAAAACATGGATTTTGAGGTCTGCCTACGCATTTTTTATTCGACATTCGGAAACAAAAAGATGTCGTTACACGATAGATCAGGTTAATACGGATAAGCAAACATGAATTCGACGTTTTGCCCCTTCAAACAAGCAGTTCTTTGATGTGCTGTGAGAGGAAGATGAGGGGACTTTTCCTGGTTGCAACGATGAATTTTGGTTAAAAAATTGTTGTGTACTATTAAGCACTAATTGTTTTTTGATCCTCCAAAGCAATGCTTGCGAAGAGTAATCATTTTCTTGAATGTGTTTCAGGATTGACACGAGTCCTTTTTGTGCTTGGTCAATTTACGCGAAATCCATCAGAAACAGATCTTTTTCACATCTAAATGCTCATGCAAAATCAAATGTACCGCAGTCTTCGATATGCCTAAAGAAGCCTTTAGCACACGTTATGTCACATGCTGAACATCTTCAATTGTATTGCGCGCCAGTGTTTCTTGGAACAACAACCGATTTTGGTTGACCTTCACGGAATTCATCACTGTCGAATACACAACCACGACGAAACTTTGCTAGTTGTACATAGCCTTTTCTGATGGTGCTTCATTACGAAAAGTTCAACGAAGCAAGTTAAGGCACTGTTATTATGTTACGGTTTTATTAAAATCGTAAAAAATCATCCAATGAAAACCTTCATGTGAAATATCAATTTTTTCACAAAATTGCTATTTCTAAACGTTCATTCTAAATAAATTACTCGGCCATTTCTGTATTGTCACTACTTCAACAATAACAATTGCTTTTGTCGCGAATGATTGCATTAATACCATGAGCAGTTGTATTAACAGTATCTTTTGGTTATTATTTCTAGGCGTTTTATGATGTGCTGTTTTTGAATATTTATGTTTCCTAGTAAAGTAAGACTTACCGCGTTTGATAAATGCTTCTTTTACTAGTTCGTATCGTTGGATACTTTGATTCAAGTGGCCTGAGTCTATAACGCCAGTCCACGTTTTATCACCGCCAAATAGCAAGCATGGAAAACTACTGAAGCATGAACTTCAACGTTTATTTCACCCTTGTAACTTAATGAACTAAATTTATGCCATCGTAAGTACGATATCGCCTTTATATCCATGACGTACGTGCGAAAATTAACATCTAAACTTCCAAACATTAATGAGCGAGTGCGATTTTAATTATTCTTTAGATTCGAATAGATTTTACTCAACTTCCCGTTTCTAGCTTTAAACAGCAATTTGTGACGTACAAGCAATCCATCTACCCGATAATTGTAGGTTATGATTGGGTTAGATGGATGCATTTGACAACGTTTCAAACAAATTCTCGACTAAATTAATATTGATAGAGATTCGGTAGGAAACGTCCATATTGTACAGTTGCCGATACTCGATAATATTAAATAAATAGACATTAGATCGCGAACTCCTGTGACATATTGTAGGATGTAATATAGTTTTTTAATGAAAATAAATTTTAGGTGATTAGATTACTCAGACGAAACGGTGTTTTTTTTACCTGACACGTTGCTAGGGAGGGCGCGGTAACGTCAAATTTTTTGGTTCGTTCTTATTCTATCAATTTAGTTTTTGTAAAATGTTATTATTTTACAATTTACAATTTTTAAACTGCTGACAGAGTACTATCGGCCCTGCAACCGGAAAAAGTTAATTCTTAATTAAACAGACCTACATTTCTTTTTTCTCGGCCGGTAACCGATTCTGATATAGTTCGGAAACTCAATTCGAAAACAGCAACTGGTATTGATAATATTTCAGCATTTATAGTTAAATGTACAGAGTCACACATTGCCTCACCTTAGATCCATTTAATTAATTGATCCTTTTCAAGTGACATTTTTTCGCTTAGGCTCAAGCATGCACGGATTATACCTGACAATTGCCCTTCGTAGACGAAGCTTAAAATATTTAGGGTTCAATGGCGGTATTTTTGAACATTTATTTAAAAAACCCTATGATTGATGTATGAAATTTTGTTTATTTGTAATTACGCTATAACTTGAAAACAAATGAAAATCGAATAAAAAATACCAATTTTTTTATATTATTGTTACGTGTATAATACACTTTCGATGTTTGGTCCGTTTCTCTCGACTCACCCTGTATATATTATAATATTTACAAAGTAAATCCCAACAATTGGATTCCTTGGTTATAAATACTTTAATGTGTTCTGCAATTCTGCAGCCACAGTGCATCAACTGTCCAACCTATAATAAATAATGTACTTTTTTAATATAATAAGTACCACTACAACGTTATCGTTCTGCGTACATAATTTTGCCCCCTTACATTTTCTAATACAGAAGAGGAATTAAAGCATGCTCACTGTGAAACGTGCTATATGCTGAAAGTTCAATTACGACTTCTTATTAAATCCTCCCGGGGCCCAATTTAACTAATTAAGCTTTGTAACTGCTTTACAAGTTAACAATCGCTTCCTTGTATTGCTTTACAAGAAAGTGCAATTAATGGTACATTTAGGAAGTACGCCGAACAACGTCTTGTTTGGCGCTAAACTCTATACTTATAATTACCGGCCCGAACGGTGCCAAAAGAATTCTTTGAAGTATTTACACTACACGGAAAACAGGAGAGAGAAACAACCAAAACTCATCGTCGAATGAACCCGGATTCTAACAGAGCTAAAAGGTATACATATAATGAGTGTGTCAACAACCGATATTTTATTGTCTTATACATGGCAGATAAGTACCGCAATGGTATTCAATTATCGAACACAAAGAAAAATAACATCTCATCTCGAGTAAGTGCAGAATGCATTTTGCTTTCGACGACTATATATGTACCACATGCTATATGATAATCTTATGCAAGATCAATTGAATAAATGATTATTTATAAACACTAATTCGATGGGTTTGTCTTTACACAATACTAAACAATTATCTTCCGCGTGATTTCATAGAAAAATACGCCATATACGATGATTTAGGATCAATAATCTGGAATTGGTAATCTGCTTAAAACATATTATTAAAGAACCTTGTGATTGACGGTAATTAATTTAACCGTTTGTGGCGCATTTAGCAAAGAGAAAATAAAATGTTTCATTTAGTCCACCTTTAATTCTTAAACCTACACCAAACAAAGGAGATCTACTTGTAAGCAGTTTGACCAGCTTAAATCAGTGTGTAAAAAGTATTCTTCCATTTGGACAAAGTTCGTCCTTATGTAGCGAGGAAGACATTACAAAAGCTGGAGGAATTTTAATGAGAAATGTTGCCCATGCATCATATTCGCCGAATATGGCTCCATCGGTCAGGGGTTGATGATGAGGACCATTCGTGTTGAGGTTCCGGATACTTACCATACTACGCTACAGTCCTTGCTATCATTATGACCCCATCATTTGTAATGCTATAGGCACAGTCAGAACGGTAATGGGAGAGTATTTTACGTCACGAAGAAGTAAATTTTGGAGGGACGTTAGAAGTCTATCAGAAAGATGAAAGAGCATTGTAAAGATTGAAGCGGGGTATATTTTAGATTAAAAAAGAATAATTGTTTATTTCAATTTTGAAACATGAAAGAAGTGTAAAGAAACCGCATCACTTAAGGGAGGACCCAATACAATGTACATATTTCTGGAAAACTTACTCTAGCTCAGCTACGAAGCTTTGAGCGGTTTCTTTAAAATTACTACACCTAAGAATATGGAACTTGAGTATCTTTGTAATCATTTTCCAGAATTATTTCAACATTAAAATTTAACTTTTGCTTCACAAAACAAAAGTAAACTAAGCGTTTAAACGTAAAACATTTAATTAAACATTTGAATAAATGAATTGCTTTTATTGTTTGTTTAATGGACAGCTTAGGACACATGATGATAATTTATCGTTTTAGTCAGTGTGTTTTGTGTTTGCAAATTTGTGTAAAATGTGTGATTTCATTGAATTACCTGCTTTGTAGGTATGTAAGTATTTTAGTAAGTACCTTCTTGTTTAATCAACTTTATACGTAAATTATTCAATATTTTAAACCAAAATAACGAATATGCATATACGGCGTTGTTATTTTAAATTTTATGCACTCACACCATCAGCAACATGGCGTTTTTACTTCAAGGTCATCTGTATAAACTGTGCTAATGTAAAAATAAAATATAGGTGAAAATTTGCTAGCCCCAAAACTATGAAAACAGCTAGTTTTCACAAGTCTTTCCGATAAAAATAACAATAAAACTAGTAAACGTATTTGCAAGACGCACCCTTTACAGGAAACTAAATACTGCATTTAAATGAAACATTTAACAATCCTTTTACATAGCATTACGGTATCGCGAAACCAAAGAAAACGATGAAACTAGGAAACGGAAATTGCACAGTTTACTTACGTAATCAAAAGTATAAGCAACACAAGCAATTTCCGTTAAATCTGTTAAACCTACAACGCTTCGTTTGTTTATTTATGGAAAACATTCCGCTATATGTGATACATAAAATTTATTTTTAATTAACCACGTATAAAACTAGCGAACGCATAGAAACACGAAGAGACGCGTAAAATTTTTCGTTCATGTACAATGATCCTTAGTAATTATTTAGAAACAAGTTATACACACATACTTTATGAAATCTCTAAAAACAGTCTCCCTTCATTGATAGTGTACGTTTATTAAATGACGAAATGGACCACGCGTTGTGATTGTGATGAATCCGACGTCGTGACTTACGTCATAAAGATTCAGGTAGGAGTAATTAGTTTCTCTGCATAGTTTAGTGAACTTTCTGTGAAATACTAACGCTATGGCATGACTAAAATCCTTTGTTGAAAATATTTTTTTGTTCGCAGGAAAATACATGTCCGTACACAGTGGAAAGGTTCTCATTATTTATATCACTTAAAATTTGACAATGACACAGTCCAAATAAATACCGCGCTACGCACTATTTCTCTGTAACATGGTAATTTACTACTGGTATAAATTTAATTACTTCTTTTAAAGTCTATTTTATATTTTAAAATATTTTTAACTAACGAGTATTGTTTCACTTGGAGAGGTAATATTTCTACATAAAATGTTTTAAAGTTATGTAATCCTATAGAAAATTCTTTACTGTCTAAGCTAATGTAAATTTGTTTAAAAAAATTAAAAATTGCCGAATCAGTACTTTTATTGGGTGTAAAGCCGTGCTGGTTTGGACGAAGTATGTTAAGAACTCAATAATTTTTTTCATTACTGCCTCGTATATTTTTGAAAAAACAGATTGTGATTAATCAGTCGATAGAAAGCCGTACGGAGTGGGGCTAAAGGCTATCAAAGCCTACTTACACTGATTCACGAATGTGCACACAATTGAAGGAAATTGGGATACAAAAATCACGTTACTTTACGATGGGTCCCAAGCCATCAAGGGATCGAAGGCAATGAAAAGGCAGGCAAGTTGGCTAGAGAAGCAGCGAATATGCCCTTTATCGGTCCTAACCCCTTCTGTGGCGTACAAGAGAGCCACATAAAACAAGTAATTAAAATATGGGAACAAATCACTATTATCTAGTTTTTTCTTGCGTAAAAAATCTTTCTAAATAACTTCATATTCTCCAAATTGAATTGAAGCTTTGTAACTGAACTTCATTTACGTCGCTACCAGCAGCTACTGCTTAAAATAACAATATATATACATGTATAGTAAAATATCTTAAATCTGAAATAAATATTGTTGGATTAAAAAAATATATTATAATTCTTACTATAAATCGTTATTATTTTAAAAATTATAGAAGTTTTTCGTTCCAAAATTTTTCTATGCGAAGAAAATTATTATTATATTCCATACAAGTTCACCATAGAACTATATGGTGGTTGTAAATATAATAAAAACTCTCTAAAGCGAGCGCCCTTTTCACAGGATAATTTTTATGGGCGCATTTCGGATTGTTACTTGTATAATCTGGTGGAATAGTAAATAAGGAATCGTGTAGCTATGCAATATTATAATGTAACTGATTTCTGAATATTTAACACAGCCCATATTTGAAAACTAAATCATGTTTTCAAACATAGCAGCACTGAAATACTGAAACACTTTACTATCACTCGTACCACGATGCTTCTTCAATAGACAACTCAGTTCAGTTTTAATGCAGTGCCCCGTTGGGCTGTTACTGGAAAAAAAATGCTATAAACGTGTCAGTTTTCTGTAACAAACAAAGATGTAACGCGATTCTTTGTATTTTGCTGAACATTTTCATCATCATCATTTAGGGAGTAAATCCCCACGTTACGCATTACCTTAAAAAAAAGTTTCATAACTTACGCTGAAAACGTTTTGTGGTCGATAAAAGTTGCAAATTCCATCTTGCAAATTTCCAAACAGAGCCTGATAGTGGCGGATCTATGTCGTCTTTATGCTATTCGAAAAGCAATATTTCTTATCATTTGCACGAGTACACTAGTTAAATATGTTATATTCTTTACGGCATTGAGTATATGAGTATTACTGCTGTCAGTAGGATTTCTTCTGATGTTGGTGAAGAGGCAAACACCTTAGCGAACCCAAGCGAAAATATAATAGGAAGAAACCTGTTGTGAATATTTCACCGACAATGTCACCGAATACGTCGTCTGAAAGAAATCCTATGTATGACATGTACAGCAACAGATATGTTGTTGATTGAACATGGATTTAGTATGATTGCAAAGGAGCATATTACGTTGAAATTCTTCGGCGCTCTAATGTGTTTTTTTATATTTTATTTATTTTAATTTTGTTAAAAATTCAGTTACTTGATTTAGTTAAAAGGTATGCGCATCCAAAGTTTTATTAAGTTGTTCTTATCGTTGCTTATAATTTTGTAGAAATAAATCTGCAACCGTGCATGAAATAAATCAACTTGCAGAGAAATATGGTCATAAAGTTCTTCGTCTTCCACCACATCACTGTATTTTCAATCCGACAGAACATAGCGGCTATATACCGAAAAGTTATTATACTCATGTTGGAGAGAATCGTTGTACAATTGAAAATGCAAAATTAGTTTAGCACGTGCCTTCAAAATAATAACTGTAGACACCTGGGAAAAGACGAGAAAGTGTACGAAGAAGGGAATGGGATAGAGAAGTGGGAATTGATCGGAAAGTACCATTGTTTATCTATTATTAAATTACAATGTTCATCATTTTAAGGCAATTATAATTTAGCTTATGTTTTATTTCAAAGTTCTACCATTCAAAGTGTACAGAAAAAATATATATCTTTTTCTTTTTGAAATAATTTGATTTTTTATATTTATGTGTGCAGCATAGCATGAACGCCATCAATGCTAGTGTGACAATGGATTCTACGGTAAGTTTTCAAAACAAAATTTAGTGGCCTCCTTAATAGTAGTATAATGCTAATAGTTTTTGTCAGTCTACTTTTAAAACTAACACGTTAATTTGAAAGTAAAAATATTATAGAAGAAACAGCCAATTAAATAAAAAAAAATTAAAAAATCTATTAAATATCTATAACATACTACGTCATATAAAAATGCGAAAGTAAGGAGATTACATGATGTAGTGTGTCCACGGATTAAATCCGGAATATTAATGTCTCAATACGATGTATTAAGCGCATAATTTATTTCACAGAATTTAAAAAAAAATGCAACTTATTAGGATTATAAAAAACAGAAATTTCTGTATTTGCCGTATTAGAACTACCACACGATTTCGCGAAAAAATTAATTTTACTCGCAAATCAAGAAAAAAATAGCAGTTTTCCTCTTCGGCGCATTATATATCAAAGAGACAAATTTTAACTCGCAGTGCCAAGTATAAATTAAATGCAGCCTGCGCAAGAAAGTAATGTTGAATGCTTTCGTTAGACTAAATGGTGGCTGCGCCGGTAGTACTAAGAAATTCATCTTTTAGGATACAACTGTACTGCAGGCATCAATTTATCCTCCTATTTTTTTTTTTTTTAAGATACTTTTGTCTTCTTTTTGTATTATTATTTGCAAGAGTTTGTTAATACAGATTATTTATACAATAAATCGCTATTTATCGTAACGAATTATCGTGAGTTTTATTCTTTGAGGTACATTTGCACCCCACCTGGTGTATTTAATGTACCTTTCTGAGCCTGACTGCCGAAAGTTAATAATATTTTCCATTAATTTAATAGTCCATCTCTATTTTCTCCTATTTTTTATTAATATCTTCTTTTAACCGTTTTTTTTTCAAATATTTGAAAATCTTCATTCTTTGGAATATGCCGATGGTGTTCATTTCGGAATTTGTTTATTCCTTTTTCAAAAATGTTCAAAAATTAACCCACTTTTTCCTCTTCTTTGTTGAATTTTTATTATTTTTTAAAAATTAATTGTGTTTACTTATTTAATAAGTTCGGTGCGAGTTCAAATTTTAAAGTTCACACTAATATTATACGTACACGTACATACTTGTTATCTTCCTTATTTTGATTGCAAACATTTCCCTTATTTGAGATTTGACAATACTTTTTTTTTATAAAATTATTTAAAAATTGATTTGGGTTATCATTGTTTACTAAAAGTTTTAATTTTTTTTAATGTTCTCGTTATTTTTTTTGTCTTCTGAAAGGATGATGCATCTATCTATCTACTAATTATTTATTGTGCCAATTTTATATTTAATTAGTGTCTGTGACAAAAAATTTAAATATCTTCTGGACCTAAAGAACCAATATGTGCTTCTGTCAAAATTCAGTTATTATAGATTAATTTACAGTAACTCACTTCTCAAATTTTAATTTGGAATGTTTAAATAACAACTTTTTAACTGGAGATATCGAGACATAATATGCCTGGATGGCAGCTAGACTCAAAGTCAAAAATAAAATTAGCGTCGTTTAAAGCCATTGTTTAATTGCATTGGCGATTGTCTTAATTCAATTGCCACCTCTGATGATCTTTACTATTAAAAGTATATTATTTTCGAAATGGATGCCGAAACTAATTATTTTTGCTGTCGCATCATGCAGGGACGCAACTGAAGTTGAGATTTTTTGCTCTCCGACGACATTCTTGACCACATACAACATTACAACGTGAAATTTCACTGAGAATTTTGAAGAAAAGTGACCAATTGATGAAGTTACCTTCTTATATGAGTCAAATTTACACTGATTCTTGCTGTAGAAAGATTTCACATTAATTTAGAAGTTTGGAGAAAGAACATGAAATACGAAATAAGTGATAGTCTGTTTTCACCACTTCTGTCGTTAGCTGGATTTATATTTCTCTATTACTTACACCTCAAGGAATTTTCTTTTAGGAATCGGGCTTTCTACCACTAGAAGGACTCTTAATCTCGAGTGAAATGAAAAAAAGGAGACGTGAGGGTGGCGCTGATGACAGATAAGCTCATGGAGGTTTGGTCGTATTGCCATGTATGGTTTCCATTCTCTATTTTTCTTGTACTTTATTCTACATCGAGAACTATGATAATATATTTGTAATAACTAATTACATCATCTTTCGATGCTTTTCAGCATATTCTACTGAAATGGATGTGAATTTAGTAAGAAATTTCTTTTTCTTTTGAACGGAAATTCAAACCGATGTCATTCTTAAATATCAAAGTGATGAGTCAGCATTGCGAAATATTGTGATAATAAAAACAATTGAAAACGAATTTAAGTTACACGTTAAAATAAGCTGTGCATGCAAGAAATCAAATAATATAATAATAAAAACATTAATTAATTAAAATGTGAGCGTAATAGCGAACCTCTAATTGAATTCACATGCTTCTTCTCGTCCTTATCATCTAAGTCCACAGCTTGTTGCACTTGCTGTTGATGATGATGTTGCAAAGGCTGAGGGGAAGTCGAGTCCACAGAAGAAGCGCTGCCAGCACCTTCTGAAATTCTAGTAACGTCTCTGCGTTCGCAATTTGACCAAATATCACCACCACTGAATAACTCTTGTAATGAGTCCATTGTATAACACTAATAACGTTCGTACAGTACTCGAAATGACCGCAAGCATGGCCGTGCCGATTATAGGCAGACACTCACACGCAAAAATATTTCTTTATTTCCTTCTTTATATTCTCGATGATATATCTGTCTTTGGATTCAAGGGAATAGCGCCGTTTCACGTTTACATCACTTTCTTTTAAGAATATTTGTGCAAACGAATCACTTTTCAAAAACCAGTTCACTATTTCAAAGATGAAGAACAAATACAGTCATTTTTTCCATCGTAATGCGCTGGGTACATGATACGTAGGACTCTTTTTGCGAGAGATCAACGAACTCTGAAACTACACAAAAGAAGAAACCACGGATTCCCTATATCTTAACCGTCGCAAATCGAATATGCAAATACGAGGTCTATCGATGATTTTTTCGATTTTATTAATACAAACGTAGCTGATTACACGTACGCAAGGCGTTCTTTAATTTTGACGGTACGTAATATACCACAATTGTGTACGAGAGAAGTTTCGTTCGAGTGATAAGGAATGGGCCGCCGTTGAGTATGCGATGTGTGCTTATATATTTTTGAAGTTCAACGACCTACCAGCATATGTCAATAAACGGTATAGCCATATAGATGTCATGTGTATAAACGGACACCTTCTACATACGCATTAAATCGGATTTAATAAAGCATCTTTATTAAAAAGAATTAATGTAATAAAAATATCCCTTCAATTACCTTTTAAATGAATTTAAAGCGCGAAACGTTGAGTCACGCTATCTTAACGTAACGAAAATAAATTCGCGCACAATTTCTAACTTACATATTATTACGTCAAAATCTTTTTTTATTGTTGTTTCAGATCGACTAAAACCTCCGAAAGATATTACGACGCGTACATTATATGATATTCAATCCTAAAAAAAAGCACTCTTGGCACGGCGAAAAATTCACGCATACTTTTAAAAATATCGCGTGTCATTTATACAATACCACGTGTCCACAATTTCGACAAAGCGGCGTATCGGCTAGAGCCCATGCTACTCTGTGCACGCTGTGCTAGCGAGCGGCCCGTGTTTGGAGGCGCGGCAAAGCCATTGAACTCGAGGTTGTTGTCCGCCAAATATGGCTATACTATAACATCGCGAGAACGAAAGATGAGAAAAGTCATCCTTGATAAAGGAACGGACTCTGCTTTTTCTCGTAATTTTCAGCGTTTTATAAAGATTCTAATAGTTCGTCAAATGGAACAAGTCATCGAAAGATAACGTCGGTTACAAATATCTAGGTAGAGCCGAGAGCCCGTACAATACTTGTTAAAGTCACGTGGAAATATTTCGCAAAACTTAGTGAGATAGTGTTAATTTCCGTAGAAACATGCGCTAGTAATAATAATAAAATTATTACGCTTTGTAACTAAGATAATGGTAAATTTAAACGTGTAAATAAAATCGGTGTAATTCCGACGATACTATTCCTATAAAAATATTGACAAAACGAATGAATCAATGTGAAAAGAAAGGCGAACGCACTCGGTGTACACGGCTTTTATGATGTGTGTGTAGAAAAAATATCGCATCTATTTTTAAAAGGGAAGTGAATGACCGATTATGTATTCGTTGATAGCGAAACAATAATAATAAAGTGATCGCGTTCTTATCTGCCGAATTTCCAGACGACGGCTGTAATTAAAAACGAAACGAAAAATATGTTTCCATTTTTGAGGATAACAGACGATGCCGGTACGGTAATCTTTCACAAGTTTGATGCCTTATTATACAATAATGTAGACGTACGTATCTTTGGTATTACCGATTATTTGGCGATTAATCGCTAAAGCATTTGAGACAAACAAGAGATAAATGACAACATGTATAGAGGTAACAAAAAAGGTGAGTGCTTTCCCTTCTGATCTAACCCAAACAATATCACTTCTATATACTTCAACCATTATCTACAGATTATAAGATGTCACACACAAAACACAGAATGATATTATTATTTCTCCAAAAATAATCTTTATTATGATTTAAAGATTTAAAAAGCACATCGAATGTCTCACTTTCACTTTAGATTTATTTTCGCTTGTTTAAATTTATAAGTAAACTCACTAATATTTTTTTAAAGAAACGTAAACACTAAAATTTGTGTTGATTACAACAAAACACCTCTTTTTCTGTTCGACTAATTAAACGTTGTTTATATTACATGACATTTTTTCTATTAACATCGCGAGCTATGTTTATTTTAACCAACGAAACCGAGAAGCAGCGACGTGAGGGGATTTATTGTTGTAAATTTTCTTTTCTCGTTCCTTTTTTTTCGCACCGGGAAACACGTACATGACGTCGTGCACGAAAAATTACCAGATATTTTGGAGATTTTTTAATAAGAAAGTCTGGTTCGTAGCGAATTATCCGTGTTCTCTATGTGTATGTATAGTAATGTGCGCGGCTTCCAGCTAGGACGGACGCGTGATATCACCGTCCTTGTCGCGCACGCGACTCCAACGTTCGCCCAAGAGGACGTGTTTCTTAGCGTGGAGCCGGTGACGTAGCGAGTTCCCCCACTTTCGATGCCGGGTTCGACGACCTCCGTGCGGTTTGTACTACTCTATGATTTTATACGATCGTTCGTTATCGGGATGTATCGAACACGGCCGTTTGCGATTTATAAAAAAAATACACCGCCGTTTTTCTTCTATTTCTTGGGCAATTAAAACGTGGGTGCTTAACTCATTAATGAAGTATTCGTTAGAGCGTCGATATGCGCTGCGAGAAATAATGAATTACTGTTGACGTCCGCGCGTAGCGAAGCGCGATGTTCTCCCGTCCGATGTCCAAAAAGCGAGAGTTCAATAACCAAAAAGGGAAGAGATGAATGACTAAAGTTTATTGGAAATTTACTTGGCAAAACGGTTTCGACTGCGCGATTATTATCTTTGTGTTCCAATCAAACATGATTTTATGTTATAAACAGGCAGCATACTTTATACATTCAATAAAATCTAACATTATAAATTACTGAATGCTTCTTTATTCGAATAGTTTTCCTAACAAAAAATGCTACGTTGATACAGTACGGGGACCGAAAGAAATATTAGAGTTTATCCTTTTAAACGGACTCTGTTAACAAGACACGAGCACACGACAATAGATATTTTCCTCTTAAGCGGACAATGTCGTTAATTTCTGATTCCTCGTTACAAACCATAATTACTAACAGAGGTGTTAGTCATTACTAAGTGTACATACGGCAGCAGCGCATGTTCGTGTACACGTTTCAATTCAATCTACTACTGCTGCGTGGAGTTACAAAAGCTACTACTAATTAGGAAAAAATTATTCGAAAATATCCCGAAGGCATTCTTATGCTAAAACTAAGACGAGGGTAGTTCAAGAAGTGCTTAGAAAATCTAAGAGATCGAGAATGGTTTGTTTCTAGTAAGGATCATTATTCACTAGGCAGCTGTCGAAGTCTTAGTTATATCTATCACACATTTTTATTCTCGATTTAAGCAAAGAGCTTTTATTTATGTACAAAAATGGGAAAAAAGTGAGTTTCGAGCGGGGATTAAATACTTCTATTTAAAAGTGTTAACGCTGAAAGAGATCAAAGTTGAGTTGGATGAAGTTCATAGCACATCTGCTCCTGTGTTAGCAAGTGTTTACAATTGGGTAAATGAGTTTAAACGTGGCCGTACATCCAAAAAAGATGAACATCGTTCTGGACGTGAGTGACTAACCCCCAAATGATTGACGAATCAAAGTGCGCGAAATAGTCGAGGCCACAGGCATATCGCTAGGTACAGTGTTTTTAATTTTGCACGAAAAATTGGGTGTGAAAAGAATCTTGCTAAGATGAGTGCCGCGTTTGCTCTCAGTGGAGACTCAGTGGACCTGACACTGAGGCTGTTTTTGCGGTCTTTCGTCACAACCCTGATGAGTCTCTCCGTCAATACATAACCACAGATACACTACTATATTTCGGAGACAAAGGAACAGTCAAAACAGCGGGTTTTTAACGGTGATCGGGCTCCGAAGAAGGCGAAGTGAAGTCGGCCTCGGCTTTTTGGGATTAACTACACCGATTACTTGGAATAAGGACAACAATAATTGGAAAATATTATGCGTCGTTATTGGACCGGTTGAGCGAAGAAATCGAGGAAAAACGTGCTGATTTTAAAAAGAAAGAGATTCTCTTCCATCAAGATAATGCACGGGTGTACACCTGCGCAGTTTCGATGGTCAACATTATGGAATTAAAGTTCGAATTAGTATATAATCCATCGTATTCACCGGATGTGGCGCCCAGTGACATCTTTTTATTTGCAAATTCAAAAAATGGCTCGGCGGACAACGGTTTACCTTGAACGAGGAAGTCATCACCCAAATTGATGCTTATTTTGAGGAACTTTCAAAATCCTACTTTTTGGAGGGCTTAAAAAAGATAGAGAAACGCTGGGAAAAGCGTATTGAGTTAAATGGAGATTATGTTGAAAAATAAATAAAAATCTACAAAAGATACTTTTTCTAAGAACTTGCTGAACGGCCCTCGTATTACAGATTTCTACAGGAAAGAGAAGATTAGTGCTTGTGCTTTAGATGCAAGATTTAAAATAGAAAAAAACATAGCCAACAATAATCGACAAAGAAAAAGTTTTTTAATATTGAAGGATAAATTAGAATATAAAGATTTTAGTGGGCAATCTAGTTGGTTAGAATTTTTAAAAATAAATATAATATCATTAAAACAATATCGGAAAGTGTTAGTGATGACGTTAACAATTTAAAAGCAAAAATTCCACTTCTGATTAGCTAAAGATGTTTTTCGTGCTTTAGAGAAAAATGCGGCGGCGGAAAAAATGGTTAAAAAGCAATTAACCATTTCACTCTGTGCGAATATAATATACGAATAATACATTCAGAAAAACCACTCGCGATCGGTATAGCCACGAGGTCTCGTACATTTCGACAAATTCATTTCAAGACGTTACTCACCAGTGAAGTGAATTAATGGCTGAGCTTTTCGGAGAATTTGATAAGAAAATAGCTGCGGGGAAACCCAAAATCTTACTTTTTCATCATAATGCTGCGTCTCATCCACGGGATTGAACATTAACTTCCTCTCGATATAAGTGGCGTCAACCGTTAGATGAAGAAATTATTAAAAAATGTAAAGCCTGCCTGGTATAGATCGATAATCTTACAACACATTTTAGCAAAAATGCACACGGTTAATTCTCTAGAAAGCCGAAAAGCCGACGAGTCGATTAATTTTCTGAACTAATAGTAAATTTCGAGAGCATATGTATTATGTGTGCAGGAATGTATACAATTCTACCGATCTTTTTTAAAGGGACACCTGTTTTAGGCGGAAAAATTTAAGGCGATCATCCGTTTGAGAGAACTTAAGTGCCACACTTTTTTACTATATACTACATTGAAAAAAGAGACCTGAAAATACTTTCTTTTGTGAAAATTTTGCAACCTGATGCAATAGCGTAAACTTGTAAATAAATCACTCTCCAAAAGTATTTTCACAATATTTTATTTAATTTTGCGATAGAATTTGTAATAATAAATCTTAAATCAAATGTACAACCAAAGTGTGACTTCACGGTGGTGGTCTCTACACTAAGAAATGTACCTGTACCTGATTTTACAAATTAATTAGATGTGTTTGTACCTTTAAATATGTACATGCAATCTTTCGATCGAAGGTATTTACTCTAAGCCTGTCGCCAGCAGTCACCCCCAAACATAAGATTGGGGGTGACTGCTGGTGTTACTTGAATCTGTTTTGAATGAGTTGGAAATAAATATTGGAAATAAAATAAATCGGGATAAACTCAATAAATACCTAGTTGTGTGTATGTAATTACCAGTAAGTATCTAATTACCAATAACATCGGAAAATATGGAAAGAACTTAACTTCTTCGTACTTTCACCGGATGTTTTCTGTAGTTCCCACGTTGTCATACTAAGTTTAATGATTAAATGACAATTACGCGTTGTTTTAAATTGATTTCCGTACGGAAAGATATACAGTATTGTCGTTTAGTAAGATAGCTATTACTACTGTGTGTATTGTGTAAGAATTTCAATTTACATCCGTATTTTTAAACGGGATTTTCTTTCGGCTGATTCTAATGAATAGATTTCATTCTAACTACACATATTGCATCTTGTATGCAAAACTAGCAGATACGATCCCCCTCTTCGATCTTCCACTCTTCAGCATTCACTACCAGAGTAACGGAGAACGTAGGGAGTTGAGAGGGCAACGTTGTAAGTGGGAGGATGTTAGAGGACGGAATCCATACTCCTTTTCTTTTCGTAGCACGGCTTTCTGGTAGCTTTATATGTAAGATAACTTGCAGATCAACCTACTCTAACGAAGTACTAAATATTCAATTTATGGCGAGTTGGAGTTCTGTTCCGAACAAGATGCTCATAGGTTTTTCTCTTACAGAAAAGAAGTAGAAGGTATTTATTCCAAACATCATCAAGATCCTTTACACTGTTGTGACGAGGGCCAGAGATCGAGTAGAAGATTATATTGACATACAATTGACGAATATGAGAGACATTAATGTTTTGTGCGAGTGTACATATTAACATTTATAATAATTTTTGGATATGCCGGTTTCCTTTTAATTTCCTTTTAAATTAAAAATTACATTAATGTTTTGGAATTTTATTCCCTTGCACCGATACGGTGTTAATTGAGATGTCGTTTTTATTTTGTGTATAACATTTTCATCAGTTTAATATTCACACATTTAATTGTAAAAATTGTGGAATCCAAAAATAAATTTAGAAGAAAACCGGTTAAAGGAAAAAAAATAAGAGTAGTCCTATAGTACATTCTATTAAGAAATAAATAAATAAGATATTCACAAAACGCAACAGAAACGATGGCGACTGAAAACCTGGTTTCACGCATGGCAATGCTGCAAGCGAAATAAAAATTCCTGATCTGCATGGAGCTGGAGGTAGTTCTCCTCACAAGAAGTTTTGGATACCTCATCATTGTTTGGATAAGTTCAAGCTTCTGTAAGGTAATTTTTTTCGCTACAATCTTCATCTACAAAAAAGTATTGAACCAACAAGTCATCATTTCTGATTGATACAAATAAATCTGTTCAATGAGTGCAGATTTAAGGTGATAATTGCCTGGGTTAATGTTAAGGACATTATAGATGGGTCTTTAGCGAGTTAGAAATTACTAACACCTGCTACAAACTTAATTTTTTGGCAAGTGCGCATCCCAAAGACGACAAGAAAAACGATGGCCTTTAGTTATACACTTGCCTCTTGATACGTCATATTTTGTATTTCTATCAGCTAGTATATTTTTGTTATTTCAACTGACTGATGTGATTGGCGTGTATTTATATCGTAAACGGTGACAAAGCGGATCGTCAATTGACTTGTTTGGAGTCGGATGTATTAGGTGGCAAAAAAGACACTGTGTAAAATAACTGAATATACATATGCGGGGGAAAGTCATCTGCTGATCAGCAATCGACAAGTTAAAACGGAATCTTAGAAAGTTAATTGAAGGAAAGTATATAACTGCAGTAAGTGGACTGTATTATAAAATGCTTTTTGCTAAAATGTTGACATTTCGGCAAGAAACTTCTGCATGAATATAACAGCATATAAAAAAAAAGCGATTGGTTGTGCGAATGCTTAGGAAAGACATAAACTTCAAGTAATGGTTATTGGAAAATCGGTTCGAGCTCTGAAAAATTTAGCACCAAAGACCTAAGTGACGCAATCCTATAAGTGCAAAGAGTTGGAGGAAGGAACGGAAGTTAAAAACGACTCTCTCGCTAAGGAACATATTAGACATCAGGAAGGTTTTACTATCTTAGAATGGTCACTTCTATATGTTGAGCAACAAATTGTTGTGGACGTATTGATGTTGATGTTTAGTTCATATTTTGCATATATATGTACAGAAACAAAAATATGCAAAAAGCAATTCTATGCATTCCGATGTATTTCAAATATTTGATTTAAAGTCTTAATAATAAGAAATATGTTCTTTTGGGATAGCGGGCTAAAACAATTCTAAATATAAATTAACCCTTTAAGTAGCTAAATTAAATAGTTGATTGAAAATGTGGATCTAAATTCATCATCAAAATAATAACACAGGCCAACAGTAATTTTATCGTTTCCGTTATTAGAGCAGTTTCAGGGTAATTGAGTGTTGTTGATTCCGAATTTGCTAACAGTTTTATCACATCGGCTCTAGTTTTTATGATAATTGTTTTAAAAGGTTTGAAGAAAAAAAATTAACATTAAAAATTTATTGGCAAAAAAAATATAAAAGTATGTTTCTAGTAAAAAAAAAAAACACTAAAAGTGCTAGGTGAAATGCCATCTGTATGATTTTCTATTGTGTTGGACTTGAAAACAATCACGTTGCAGGTTCCAACAATAGTCTTCCATCATGTGTGTATCCCACCTTTTTTGATACCTTTAGTTCTATTGACTTTATGTCTTGATGGAATTGCTCACTTTGTTCTTCATTAAATTCACCGAGAGCTTCCGAAAATCTGTCCAAATGGTTATGCAGAAAATGTAATTTAATGCTAATATTAGCACCTATTCTCTTAAAATTAACCAACATTTGTCTGAGCAATAATGCTCTGCTTTATTGTTACCCAAGAAGTTCTTAAGCGCAGTAACAAAAGAGCACCAAGCAGAAGCTTCAACATCAGTCATGGCTTTTGGGAAATCCAAGTCATCAATGGGCTTGCAAATTTGAGGACCATCAAAAATCCCAGCCTTTAATTTTTCTACACTTACTTTGGGGACGATCTGTAAATATATTTAAAGCATTCGCCTCCTTTATGTAAGGCTTTAACAAATTATTTCATCGGTTTTATGTGAAGTGGAGGCAAAAAGGTTTTACCCTATCAAGCAAAGGCTCGTTTAAACGATAAACTCTCGTTTATCATTATATAAAATTATAATTTTCGGAAACGACCCAACGATTGAAAAAATGTCGTTCTAACTAGAATAAAATGAAAACTTAGTTGTTTTACATTATTTCAAAAACTAAAGCCAATTAATAGAAATGTAAATTCCTTTTTTTTTCTAAATTCCTTGATTCAGATGTAATATGAATGAATGAAGCTTTGATATTAATTTTACAATGTCAACTGTATTTATCAATTATAAGCACTCATAAAGCAACACTGATTTGCGAACATAAGCACTTAGGAGGTTAATAAAGAAAAGAACATGTAAGCTGGAAGTCACTGGAGGCCATGAAGATTTAAAAAAAAGGCAATTTCTTTCTTGAAATTTCGCACGTATTAACATTACAGAAGTATCATTCAACTTGACAGAAGCATTTTAACGATGAACGTTTTCACGAATATATTCGTACATCGAATGATTCAACGAAAAAATAATTAAGTACCATTAAATTTGAGTCTGCGCTATTGACTTTTTATTTTATTACCCTGTAACTGCGCACAAAAGCGATTACTCATGTGTGAATGTCTTCACGCAACATACGTACACACAATGTAAGTGTACGTAAGCTATTGTGTGAGGTAAAATGTCTAAACACACGTAATTGATTTCAATTAGAAAGTTATACGTGTAAACAGCTACGATATGAAGCAAAAAGGCGAAGAGCAGCTTCAAATATAATAAAAAGAATATATTTCCAAAGTTATTGAAGGAGAACTGTTTTAAAGGGTCATCTCTAGCAATTTAGAAATTTTTAAATGCGGATAATGTTATTACATACGTCAAAATAAGGAAGTACAGCATTCTGTACCTTTCTTCAATCGCTAAAATTAGATATGTAAATATCAGACGCTAATAAACATTTACTTAAACACTAATACTACTAATAGAAGGCTTAGCCATGTTAATAAAATCTAAAATAAAAAGAACAGCAGATAAATTTCACTTTCCATAGTTTAGGAAAATTTATTTTTCTGAATCATAGAAGTGAATGTAGAACAGGATGAGGCAAATATTTCGGTAAGTGCAAATAGTATAAATCCTTTTTTAAACATCAAAAATAAACCACGCTTTCTTAGTTAAATATTTCGGCTATAGCGGTCAATGACTTTTCACTGCTTCTACGAAAATCTGTTAGTTTTGCGACTTCCTATTTAGATTTCTTCTGAAATAAATATTTTGTATAGAAAGCGCGTGTGTGGTGCATGCAGTTGGAGAATATGATAATGGTTTTTTATGTTCATTTGGAAACGTTATGAGATAATCTGTGGAAATAAAAAATATCCCTGGGAATGTGAATATATCTTGATGGAAAATTATCTGTGTACATTTACGTGAATGGCAGCTTAAACAATGTAATGGTTACACAATTTTTTTTTGCTGTTAGTGATTCTTGATGCGC
>LR736861.1:2951046-2978557 GCA_902654985.2 Oryctes borbonicus | reverse complement strand
CTAGTTAACAGATTTAGTTGTTAATCCCATGATTTATTGGATTATTTACGTACTGGTAAATTAATTCAATGTTGTTATATGAATCTGCATCTGGAATTTACTCGAAGTTGAATTGCATTTTATTTATTTGTTTGTCCAGTGTAGAGGAATATACAGGGCATAGCGCCTAAGACACCGCGGACGATAGCTCCTCTATCGTACAAGATATCGAAAAAAGTCTAAGAACAATATTGTGCATAATTACCGTCGCCATTTTCTTAAGATATTTCTGGTGATCAGTGGCGTGCCGTATTCCAGTGGTGTATCAAATTTACGTTTTTTTTTTAATGGGACACTCTATATTTAATTGCAGATTTGGAAAGTTCTCGAAGCGAACTTTAGCAGTTTCGCTGTTATAACATTTTTTCCTCACAGTTAGATCATCGATTGAATTTTTTTTTTGCAGAAACTAAATTGCACCGGCGCTTATGTTTCGAATTTAATGATAGACCAAGACCTCTTGTACCTTAATATAATTTTTTCAAGTGATTTATGGAAACAAAATAATTTTTGATTAGCCTTCGTAAATTGTCATTTTTTCCTAAAATTCCTAAAATTTTTAAAGCCACTCCCGTAAAAAATTACATCGTTGGATAACCGAAGGTCCAAGTTTTCCATCGGTACCAAAAAAACAAAACATTTGTCGGAAAACGTCCTTTTCCGAAATCAAGTCTATCATGACAAAACAAAAAAAAAAGAAAAAAATGGGGTAAACATGATGTTTATTCAGCAATGTCACAAGAATTGTTAGTTAACGTCAAAAGTGCACCCTCAAAGATACACTGATGCCTCGTATTCAAATGAACAAGCCTTACAAATATTTAGTAAAAGTATGCGAATAAATAGGTTGGAAAATCTAGCTGCCTAGATTAAATGTTTAGATTAAATGAGTGATCAGTGTAATACTGCAATTGGTTTCCTTTACCCCCAACAAGACAATGTCGCAGCTCATAAAACACTGAAAACAATGAAGCTCTTGCATGAATGTCATGTAGTAGCTTTTCCTCAACGTTCGCCTGATCTAACTGTTTTTGATTATTTTATTTCTCTACGCCTAAAAAATATAGTATTTACACATAATAAAAGAGCTGAAGTAATAATAATGTGTGTGACACGATAACGACTTAGAAATATGTTTTATTCTGAAGCTTTATTAATGAAGCTTCATGAAATTTTGAAAAAAGTCATTCTTCGTGTTAAAAAATTATTTGACTTGTAAAATCTAAATTTTCGTTCTTCCAATAGGAATTTGCTTAAAGTTTCCAGGTAAGAATTTCAAATATGGATTTCTACGAAAAAATAAGAATCGATTATTCGGTTATAAAGTATCCCGCATCACACATTTACTTCTTTAGCCATATTGAAGTTTATAATTAAATCTCGGTTTATAAGCCCAAAATTTGTTAATGACTAAAATTTTATGAATATGAGTTTTGATAATACTCATTTGTAATGATCTTTTTTGTAGCAATCTTGGATTATGAATTACTCATTACATTTTATTTTACTCTTTTAATATTTCTTACAATAGTATCACAGTTGGATATTTCACAAGTCTTCGACTGACCATGTATATTTTCTTTTGATCAAATTAGGATCAAGCTTCTGTAATTAAAAAATTAACCATATATAAAAATGAACAATAAGAGTAGTTTGAGTTTAAGAATTTAAAGTTTAATAATGCCTTGTTTTTTTTTTTCTTGCAATTTAGTAAACAATTTCGAACCCCAAAAGTCCACAAAGTGCAATAGTAAGTAAATGCGGCTCTGCTCGTTTTCACGATGAATATTAGTGATATTGGCCAATGCTTGGCAAAATAAAATGATAAATACGTATACATCAGCTGATGTCGAATAGCTTGCTGCTTCGTATATCCCGATATTGTTGTCTTTTTATGGTCTTACGTCAACCTCCTACACGTGGCAGAAGTATGTTCTCCCCAGATAAGATGGTCACGCGATATGATTTTTCTTGGTGCTAAATACAACGCTTTGAGCTTTAATATTGTCTTATTTTAGACTTTTTGATACCATCGCCGTTAACTTAGATGTTTGTGCCATCGGAATAAAAACAAATCTTTTCATTGACATTAAAGGGTAAATTGTTAACGTATATTAGGAAGAGTAACGGACTTTATACGAAGACTTGAGGTACTCTTGCTGATTGTAGATAAAACGATTGTCATCAGTAAAGTTCTCCACTTTCCCTGCGCTTCAAGATATTAGCAGAGACTAGAGAGACTCGTGTTTTGTCGGCTCTCGGGGAAACCAGTAGGCAACACGAATCCACTCGCATGAGGCGAATAAGCACGAGTCTGTGTAGTCTCTGCTAATATCGTGAAGCGCACGGAAAGTGGCGAACTTTAGTCATCAGGTTAATCGATGGTTTGGTTCAGTTATTTTTTAAGATATGGAAATATACGTTTTTCGGCTTATACATCCATCATTCTTGTTTCGGAGTGAAGAATATCGAAGTAAGTATTTAAGTATATGTAAGTATTATTTTTTAATTATACTAGAAATGTGTTAGCTCTTCCATGTCTATCCCATATCTGCTCAAATGTTAAGTTGATGGGTAGATCCTTTATCAAAAATCAATTTGATAGCTGATAGATGATTGTATTCTAATTAGTAACACCAGTAAGATTCATTTGAAAATTCTGTGAGAATAACGTATTGCTTCTGAAGAGTTGAAAATTCCATTTTGTATATGCCATATGTGATAAACCACAACAAAACTAACACTAAGGATGCATAGTTTCTTGTAAGCAGAGTTAACTTTTACGCAAAAACTAAATGAAGTATATCAATAGACGATGGGGCGTTCAAGTGGATGCATAACTTCTGATCGGTGTCTCCTTTTTATTGCATAAGGCACGTTTTGTTTTATATAATAGCCTGGCCCAAATACTGACTTCCTGTTTATATGATTATGCATGTATCTTCGAAATGTTGTTCCTCGCTTTGCCAAATTGAAATGAACGAAAGTAAATTAATCGAATCAGATGGTCTTTCACTGCTAAAAAGGTAACTCAAACAAGTGTCAATTTAATGTAGTTAAGCGACTTACACAACGCAATTCCACATCGAAACGGTCAAAATGCAACAAACTCTTTTTGGTGGGTTATATTCTCCGCCACAACGACACAATTATCGTTAATTTAAAATTGTATAACACAATGCTGCCAAAGCGACGCCCAGAGAAAAAAATAACAGCCGCGCTCTAAAGGTAGGTGGAATAAACCAAACATGCAGTATGAATTTTAACTTTTAAAAAAGTGAAAGCTACCCGTCTGTTAGTTACTGCGTGATTAGTTATCTGCTGACTTTTTTATGTACGCATGCGATTGCTTGAAATTACATAACTTCATGTTCCCCACACTCATAACAATGCAATTTTATTTAAATTCAGTGGCGTAACCGTATAAAGATCTCACAGTACGAATGACTGTGTAAGTATACAGAATTATTTCTTTTTTCAGATAATTGCAACAATTGCGGATTTTAACTCCTCACTCCTATGATATTGAGATATCTCTTTAAAACTTTACATACCATACATGTAAGATAAGTGTTTGCCCGACGGTTAAACTTTAATATCGCTTCTTAATACGAATATAATGTTATATAAGGTGATGCATTGTACAGAGTGAGACGTGAATCAACTCTATTTATTTTCCGGATAAAAAAAAAATTAAAATTTGATGTGTATGGACATATATAGTGTCTTTCAAAAGAAATTGAACATTTAATAACTTCATTATTTTCAAATTTACAAAATAACAACTAAATAGTTTTTTTATTGGAGGGAGAAACGTTTTGTTCCATTTGCAATTAAATCGGAAGCTGGCATAACTTTGCTATTAAAAAAAAAACAATATTTGCAGATAAAGTCAATCGGGACTAATATGATATACTATAAAAAAAATTATTTGCATATTGCCAAGAATTGCCAAGAATTGGCAAAAAAATCATATTTACTGGAACATGAAGGAAGCATTCAAAGCTTTTCCGTAGCAGGTCTAAACTTTTATTGTAACTTGTTTTTTGAAAATTCGAAAAGAAATTCTTTATCTTCTTGCCTTTAGAGACCTCCGAAATATTAGCTCCAGTGCGAGATAACTTGTAGAGTTAATATAATACGGTTGAAGGGGCTAATATAGTACAATCCAAGAGGCTGCACAGAGAAGATTTCTTAAGGGATATTGAGAGAAAAGAACAGTCAGATCTGGAATTTGAAGCACTAATCGAAAATTGTGATGGAAACATTGGTTTCATAGCCTGCGATTAACGACTGCGATGAACTTCAGTTTTCAACCGAGAAACGAATTTACATTGAATATGATAAAGCAAGAGTTAAAGTCGCAAGAATTAGAGAGAAATGGGGAAACAGTATAGTTTTTATTGGAAGGAGCTAGAAAATGTTTGATTCATTGAAAGACAAGATGTGTTAGTAAAGCTTGGTGAGCGTGATCATGAACGAAAGGGAGAATTGATATTTTGCTAGTCTTTTAAGAATTGCAATCTGCAGTAATCGCGTTATAATGGATCTTATGTTTAAGAATGTTTCAATTTTTATAATTTGGGGTATTGTGATGGTTAAAGGTAAAAATTTTGAAAAAATTCAGGTGATACAAAAGGTCAAGCGTGTACTACAGCGGCCTCTACTTACCTCTATAGTCAATAGTCGCCAAGATATGGTGGAAAGTTTACATTTTCGTATTATATTAGCTCCGAATGCCTCTACATTATAACATCTCGACAAACATACGTGCCAAGCACACTAATTAATTAGTATATACTGGGCTTCGCCGGTGAAATATCATAACGTATCTGTGAACATACATAACATGTACGTAATCAAAAGTGAGCATTTCTGTCCGGCAAACGAAAGATGTCAGGTTCGATTCCTTACCGGGGTTATTTATTCATTGTATGGTTTAACATTAATGTTGATCAATGCTGACGCATATTCGATCATTGACCCCAATTGACCCCTTGAACATCATTGACCACCTTTAAAATTATATCGACCCTTAAGAACCCATCAGAAACCGCTGCTTAACATGTAACTGGGAAACATTTTGTGAATCATAATGATAATTATTGTAACTTTTGTGTTTGCAATTAAAGTGATTAATAGCGAAGAAGTGGATTTACTGCTAATATTTGATGAGTGTAATTATAATTCACAGCATTTAGATGTTAAATGTTAGTAGCGAAAATTGAAAAGTGCTTGAAACGACAGAGAGATCATTTCCTGGGGTGAGAATTCAACATAGATACTTCTATACAAACAACGTAGCCAACGATCAGCAAGAAGAACAGGAATTACAGATCTTGATGTAATTCAGACTACATCTACGTTCGTGCATTAGCCATGTAGCCCAGGAAGTCGGAATATCAATTGTAACAGTATAAATCCCTTTCAGTTCAACATTTGCGCCCGATTGTCAATTGTCTTTTGTTGCGTGCTTTTATTAGATCGAATTTTGTGGATAGATGAAGCAATGTTTACTAATAATTGTGTTACTAATAGACAAGATGTCGTGTTTTACTAAAACCTACACTGTGAGTTGTTAAACCGTCTAAGGTATTAACGTCTGGTGCCGTTTAATAGGAGCCGGGTTATTATGACCTTAATTTTATGCAGACAGTCAGAAGATATCTTAATTTCTTAACTAATGATTTAACCACAATGTTAGTAGATGTTTTATTAGCCTTGCAACAAATCTTGTTCTTTCAGTTGGATGGAGCACCAGTTTATAACACTTCCATTGACACACAACACCTGCATGAAACATTTAACCAGCGCAAGATTGCCATCTATAGACAATGGCGAGCGAAACATCGAGGATTTCAAAAACAAAACCAAAAGGCTTTAATTGTATTTATAATACGCCCATGTCTTCATCTGATTCTTCAGGTTTCAATTCTTTCTTCTTTTTCTCCTTCGCTGCTTCTGCTGGAGTAGCGGCGGCCGCTGGAGTCGCGCCACCTATAGCTGGGATGCTACCACTACCGTCTACATCAGAACCAACATTGATGACTAGATCTTTGATATTAATTCCTTCTAGTGCTTCGGTAAAAAGTCCTGACCAGTAGAGTTCGATATCCGCACTAGTGACTTTTAGGGTAGTTTGAGTTTTTTCACCAGTAATTGACACATCGTCGTCAGTTAAAATGAGAGAGACGTAAACACCGTAGTGAAAATTTTGAGCAATTTATTAAATGGGTTTTTATTTGTCGTACTCCTACCTGGCTACTTATTAAAAAATTGTTAAATGTTGTTGATTTTCCCGTTTTGTTTTGTTAATACTGTTCACCTGCTTAGATCCTAATTAATGAAACGCTTTTCATGGCTTTTGTTTTTTTTTTTAATACCTGTATTGAACACTCAAGTCATTTTGTGTGGATCATGCTAAGTTGCTCATCTACTGTAATGATATCCATTCCATTTCAAAAAACGTCGTCGTCTATTTCCGGCCTTAGAAATTTTTTGTGGGATTTACAGCAAAATATTGTTAAGGAACACTCTTGACATTTTATATATGCAGAAACAAACAAAGAATTTGATGAAAACCTATAATTTTTAAAATTACAGCACGACCTATGTTAATTGACTGAAACAGTTCAAGAGTAAAATAACTTTTACCACCAGATCGTAATTGCATATTGAAAGAATCTCGGGCACTTTGCAGAAGTGAATTCAAGCTGATGCGTGTTAACAAAAAGGAAACATGTACACATACATAATTTGCATATAAATGTAGAATAATTCGTACGAAATATTTTAATTCCTACTCACTTGTAAACTCGAACAAGATATTGTACAAACCTTCGAGAGACCAATCGGATAGGTTTTCTATTTGACTGCGGGTTATTTAATGCTTCAATGTGTACATAACATTCTCATTTTCCGAGCTGCAATTACTAAATTATATCATTAGTAATGCATAGGTTTCCTTTCAAATTCTAAAACTAGATACTGTGAATATTATTCGATTAAGCAATATCTAGTTGTAAACTTGTACGAACTTTTCAAGTTATTGATACCTGCCTGTGTTTCATTAAGAGATTAATCTGTAGATATATGTATATGACAAATATAGTTAGATCTTTTCACAAGTTAATTTTCCATAACATCATATAAATGTATCTATTGTTTTATATTTGGTTTATTTATTAAAGCGAAGAGTCTCTGTTGGATAATCACGATTATGATGTCATCTTTTAAAGGTTACAACATCGAGTTACCATCTTACTGTTAGCGAGACTTTGTAGTAGCGATCTGCGATCTCTCGTAAATATGTGTATGCACGTTACGCATTGATTGATTGCTGTAGAATATATTCTTCGAGTTTCATTTCCATTATTGGTATTTGGAGTTTTGATGCATGTACGTACATTTTTGTTATACGATGTAGAGTTATGAAACGGATATGTTGGACAGATGATTGACAAGATGCAGGCATTAACAGTTGCTTAACTGAAATGCGTATGTTGGTTTATTGCGGGTGGCTGAACTCTTTAGCGTTTGATACCTGATACCAATTGCCAAACCTACTGATATTAAAATAATTAATTAAAATATGGAGGCATTACCGATCTGTTTAAAATCGTTCAATCTTGCAATGTTTTAAACTTTCCTTGCTGATGTACTGTTGCTGTTTGGAGTTTCATGGAAAATACGACGATAAGTCAGTGAACAAACAAAGTTAACAGAATCCTTCCATTAAACTAATTTTTAAGATGGCTATGCCCTATATGCTGTAATAATTTTCAATTTAGTAGTTTGCTATGAGTCTATTAATTAAGTTAGTTTTTCAGAAGATAAAATTTCCGACTGGACCCCTGGATAATATTGATACTGAAGATCGATAGGATAAAATATTCAAATTTGGTCAAGAGTCTGGATCAAGTCAAAATACACTACCAGACAAAAACATAGACGCGGTATCGTTTCTATTTACGAAACAAAGTTTATAGACATTATATAAAATGTAAATGAGGGTTATTAATACTTGTTATGTAAATAGTCCATTTATAGGTATTTCTGGGTATTTATTGCTTTCTGAGGGGTGATTGAGATTTTCCCAGATCAAAATAGAAATTTTAAATGCGACAAAAATTTAGACCCTGTGCATTTATAACATTAATATAAGCAAAAATGTTTTAATTTGATACTTCTCTTTATATGCAGCGGTCGTCCTGGTAAAGTGTACACATTTCACCACGAGAAATTATATTTTATAAAGTGTTTGCAATATGGGTAGAAAAAAGCAATTATCCTTGATAGAAAGGGGTAAAGTTCTAGCCTGGCACCAGGATGGTGTTAGTAAGAAGGAAATTGCTCGTCGGTTACGAAGAAGCGATCATTGCGTTAGAAATTTCCTAAAAGATCCGGAAAATTACGGCAAAAAGCCAGGGGTGACCGAAAGCTGTAAGTGAGCGGGATAAACACATGATATTGCGGTGTGCATCCAATTCTTCTGCGTCTACGAGAGTTATTGCAGAACAGGCGAGGGTACAAACGCACGTGCGTAATGTTCAAAGGATTTTAAAGGAGTCACCGGTAATATCACGGAAGAAAATGTTGAGAAAACCGTCACTTTCGGCGAAACACAAAGAAGCGAGGTTGAGATTTGCTGAAGAACACGCATACTGCAAGAAACAATGGGAAACAGTTATATTTTCTGATGAGAAACGTTTTAATTTGGACGGACCGGATGGGTACTCGCATTATTATCATAATCTGAGAAAGGAACCAAAAGTGAAAATGACCAGACAATTAGGGGGTGGACATGTGATGATATGGGCAGCGATTGGGTTTCGCGATAAAAGTGTTTTGCACAAACAAAATGACATCTGTGACGTATAAAGACTTATTGCGTGACAATCTTCTACGTTTTGGAACCCAATGGGCCGGGCGCAATTTTGCTTTCAGCAAGATAACGCGCCAATTCATAAAGCGAAAACCATTACTGAATGGTTTAAAGAGAAAAATCTTAAAACTTTACAATAGCCGGCACGGTCACCAGACTTAAATATTATTGAAAACATGTGGGGTGAATTGGCACGTCGCGTTTATGGCGGAGGGCGTCAATATTTCACGGTACAGGAACTGAAAACTTCAATAGTGACTGAATGGCAGAATATCCCTCAAAATTATGTGTTAAATTTATATAAATCTATTAATAGCAGACTATTGGAAGTGATTAAGAACAATGGAGGATCTACGCATTACTGATCACTCATTTGTTTATTTTTGGTTTACATTTGCGACAGAGCGTCTAAATTTTTGTCGCAGAAATTGTTTAAACATTGGAGTAATACTTTATTATTTAGTTCATATATTACCGGAGGAGATATTTTTAAGTTTATTTTACTTTTATGAATAAAAACTTAATTAGATATCTTGCTACTTTTGCAAAGAAATGTTGTAACCCTTAAAATCCGTAAAACATCTTACCGCGCCTAAGTTTTTGCCGGGGAGTGTAAATTAAAAAATTGTGAGATTCTATGTGAGAGTATTTTTAGCCTTCCTGGGACAAGTGCGTCGAATGAGCGGCTGTTTTCCAATATCAATAACTATTGGAGCTCAGAAAAATCGGAGATGAAGATATCCACACTAGAAGCTGTGATGCAAGCTTATGAAAACTTAAACGAGACTTGCATAGAAATATTTTAATTAATAAACACTACGCGAGGCATAGTAGGAACCATATCTGTACATTTTTGCAAAGACAATCGAAAACAAATGACTGACCTCAATTGAGTCAATGATTTTTAGGTTATTTTCTGGTAGAATATTTCACATTTCCTTACTTTTATGTGGCAGCGCTGCGTTAGAAATGGTTAAGATGAGCATAAATAAAGTGTTGTATAACTTTATTATTATTCACTTGTATTATATAATATTTAATAACATCCTACAGCACAGCATACACGTAAAGCAAACATTTAATATTTGTATACACGAATACATCTATAAACAATCTTCACGCAATGCATTTTCTGTCACCACAATCGTTCATTTGTTTACACGTAATTTACGTAGAACATGTTTTGTATGATTTGGTCATTACCATATTGCTGATAACCTAGTTTCTGTACCTACTTGATGCGTTTCGTTATTTGATAAATAAGTGTATTGCAATCACATGTTACTGAGAGGTATGTAGGTATTAGATGCAGACTTAGTCTATAATAATTGATTAAATGGATGAAGCCAGTTTTAAACAGGACATTTATTGATTTATACATACACGCGCAAATTTAAAGATAAGAAGCCAATTTGCTTCTCCATTATTTTGTTCTCTAATAAATTTAATCGGAATCTCTTGAAAGGAAAAGCTGCTAAGCCTTTTGCTACTTTGAAGCTTGTTCAGAAGCATAAATCAAAAATTATGGTATTTGTGTAACATGAATTGTATATTTTGACTTCTTTTAAACATTTAATAAACAATCACAACTTCTTTTCCTTTGAATATTATGTGTGTAAGTACTCAAGTATGTCTGCAATTACCATTGCTCAGGCCAAATTCTCCCATATTACAATTACAGTAGCGTCAGTTCTGCTATGCTTTCGACTGGAATTCTTCATCTAAGTCGTTTGCCTTGCATGTCCCAATCGGATTCATAAGCGAGGAACATGCAAACCAATTCATTGCTGGTATTTCTACTTCGTTTAAAAATTCTGTTACACAATAAACCACGTGATGGTGAGCATTGTTTTGCATTAAGTATAAATTTGCTTCAATACGTGGTGCAAAATGCTCCACATGACTTCGCGGAATACCTTTTATGTAGTTTTCTGGTATAAGCCATCACCATTAGTTACCACCAACTTCGTATGTGCGCGTAAACGCATGCCACCCCATATCATAATGGAACCTTCGCCGGAAGAGTGAATCTCGTCTAATTGTACGCTTACCTATTTTTTTATCTATATTTATTTTATTACCGTTTTCTACCTTGATCTCTAGTTTGCCTCCATCGCTAACATGACGATTTGGACTCACCCGACATGTTAGCAATGTCACTGTAAGATCGACCATTTTCTATCAGTACTGCAACCTTAGCGATCGCAGTTGATGTTAAATTAACCCATTATGGACTGTTATGTACCACAATCGAGATAAAAGATAACGATAGTAAATAAAAGATGCACTGTTGCAACTAACGGATATTTGCAGGTTGAGATTAACTTTGATACTGTTTAACTCGATAAAAATTACATAATATGTAGTTTCGCATTCACGGCTATTAAAGAGGCAAATAAAGAAACCTGTAGTTTATGGTATTTCAAAGGGTGTTGTTTCGCAAACAAATAAAGTATACAATCATCTGCCGTTGTATATTAGAAATTCGACACTGGAGAGCACGGACTCCATCATCTACTATTGGAAAGTGCCATATACATAATTAATGACAGGGTGTCACATTTGAAAAATTGAACTTTTTCAACTTTGAAGATGATGTAATTGGTCATTAAATTTTGGACATTCTGTATGCGATAAATCAATGGTTAATATAGACTTCAAAAGTACTCTTCTTGTGCTTCCGCCTACCCCAGAAGCACTTACCGTTAGTCGAAATTGGATAAAAGGCGCAGTATTAAAAATAAGGCTACATATTTCAAAATTTTCTAAATAATCAAGATATCTAAGAAACAAATGAAAATAGATGGAACACATCATAACATTTTCTCATGAATCCAAAAATGAGATAATATATCGGTGTTCCATTTAAAATAAGGGAGTTAATGGTGACTTGACGATATAACCGGAAGTAGTACGAACTTGAAAAAATTTAAAAATGAAAGTGAATCTTGACTAACACTGGAGTCCAAAAACTTAGAACGTCTACCGTGAGAAATCCTGTACATACTCTATTGTTTTTTTGTTAACGTATTCAATGCATTTATTTGTTACCTTAAATTTACCGGTGTGTGTATGATATTTTTGTCTGTTTGTAATTTTTTGTAAAGAACGTAAAGGAAGGTAAAATTTACTATTCCAATTCTTATAAATAGCAGTTACAAGTTTGTATTATTTCACCACTTCTTTGCAACAACAGTTTACAAAAAGGTTTCTTTTATGTATGTTGCTGATATGGTAGGAGTAAATAAATAAGCTTGTATTTCCAATTGCGATTATATTCTGTGTTTTGTTCCAGTGTTCCGAAGTACTGACGTTTTATTACTTTAAACTTTAACTGTAGTGAATGGAAGAGGCCGTGAATATGAAAGAGAGAGTGGAAAATAAGTCTTCCTTGATTATATACACGCTGCGTCCACGTTTCGATGTTCATCATTGGTATATCTTGGTTAAATGGGAGAATATTATTATTGTTATTATTTTGCAGAATTCGCTACTCGCAACGAATCTCATTTCAAATTCACGTTAATTTTTGAAGAAACCAAAATTTTTCGATTTAATTTTTCCTCAATAACTCGATAAAGTGATTAAAGTTTTCCAATGGTCAAACACTTATTTAAAACACAATTTTTTATTGATTCAAACATAAATTTGCCTATAATAGTACGAAGCTCGTAGGCTATGAAACTGAAAAAATGAGAAATGAAAGCGAAAAGCTAGGCTAAGTAATACTGTAAAATAAGAAAAGTCATAAAAGTAGTAAGTAAAGAAAAAACACTAGAAATTCGTTTCAAGAAACTGTTCACATGACGATCATTCTATTCCACACCCTTATTAGAGAGTACTTTCAAAAAATGTTGTATATCACAAGTGTTTTGGGCCGAACAATCGTCCTGCTGGCTCCATGCAGATGTATTGTGTTATCATGATTAAAGATTTTTCTGAAAGCAGATATTATCTTGTTTATTAGTAGCTCTAAATGTTAAACTGTAATCAAAGATGAGAGGTCCTATTAAGTGATTATTTAAAAGAAAAGAAACTCAAAAAAAAAGATAAAAATGAAAACAAAAATTTCCTACCAGAGATTAACCACCACATTCACCAAATCTGGATTTTTAGCAGACCGAAGATGTAATACTGTAATGTTTTGTGATAGCCATTCTCCTTTAAATCTTGTACACTTTCTGGTTTGTAAGGGTGATATTTGTTTTCGTTCAAGGTTTCCTGAACAGCTTATTTTGGAATTCTAGTTTCTCGGCAAACTGATGTGTTTGAATTGTTCTTAATATTTTGAAAAAAAAAAAAAAAAATTCCCACGTATATAAACATCGTTAACTTCGTAATTAACTCTTTTCTGTTCGAAGCTTCCAAAGTTCAGTACACTGCAGGTAATTCTGCTAAGAATTATCCTGTGCGGTTGTTGTACTTCCCAAAAACGCTTCGCGTAACTCGTCCAAGTATTTTGAAAGTTTCTATTTGCTTTTAAATATACTTACGACGTATTAACTTTTTCTTGGCTTTAAGATTTATGTACCATTAATACTTAATAATAATTACATATCAATAACTACGCGGGGAAATTAAACGTCATTCCAAATATGAAATGAAAACATTCCTCATTTAGCCATTACTCTATGTCTATGTCTAATGAATCGGATAGCAATGGTTGATTGGTGTCACAAAAGGAAACATTCTTTTGTAATGGATTTATGACGCTTTTTGCCTGCTCTAAAGAGCTTGAAATAAGTCTTGCTTACAAATAATACTTGATTCGCGTGAAAGATGTTCTTATTTTGTACAAATGAGAAAGCCTCAACTATTTTTTTCAAGGATTCAAGAGCTAATGTGTAGTTTCATAGTTTTTTTTTCTTTTTATAAAAAAGTGTAGAAGAAAATGTTGCTCTTGAAAATTTAAATTGTTTTCTTCCTGAAATTATGTTTGATTGTACTAAGCGCATCACATGACTTCCAGAACATACATATGTAGATATATTATATAAATTGGCACACACATCTGAACTGTCAATCGAAAAACGCAAAGGATGTGAATGAGAAGACTGAACCAAACTTATTTTCAGGTAGATTCGCAGATCCCCTTGTCAATGTATATACATCCATGTATGTACATGCGTATGTATAAATACTGCTAGGCTTCCTTTTTAAGAAGTAGGCCAAAAGGTCAAGATCACAGTCTTTTGATACCTGCACAAATAGTATCTCACTTGCTTCTGGTAAAGCAAATTTCCTGCATTCACTAGAATAAAAATTGATGTATCCGTTTTTTATGCTATTGCCTGTTTTTCGTTTATACCATTACTTTAATGTTCTGTATAAAAATCGCAAAATCGACTTAAAAACGTACATAGAACATGCATTTTTATTTACTAAATAACTGCAAACAGGATGACAAATATTCAGCATTAAATACAACTTAAATAACCACAAGGTTATTTATTTTCCTTATTTTTGAGAAATTTATAAAGGTCTTTAATATTGGTTTTTGTTCCGATGTTCCTAAAATGGATTGACCAGTTAGAAATACAAAAGATTTTTTTAAAAGTCTCGAAAACGAATCAATCAAATTTCAAAAAACGAACGCCAAAATGTACTGTTTCAAAAGACCATTAAAATGAGGTATGAGGCTCGACACCCCTTTCAATTTAAGATTTTTAAGGAGGTAGTTCCAGGGGACAGGGGGTTAAAGTGGGTGAGTCAATTTTTGCATAAAGTTGTCCCCTTCGACTTACGTGTTTCAGGAAAGTTTTCATAAATTTCCAAATTTCCAGAAATTTAGGGTGGGAAGGTTTCAAATGAACACCCGGTATATTTTATAAAAGAGAAAATACTACAAAATTTATTCCAATTGCTGTTTCGAAATACGATACAAGCTTCACATTTTTATTATTTCATCAAAACCTTTTTTTTAATAAGGTGATGAAATTTGCTAACAAAATGATTGGTTGAAGAATTGTAGTAAGTATTCAAAAGACATACAAATATTTTAGTAATAATAAAAATTAGCGTTATTGGTTGATTAATTAGGTGGCTGAAATCCGTGTAAAACATAAGTTGTTTATAGAATTTAAAAAAAAATGTCTACTAACTAATTTCCATGTATGCTAATGAGATTTGGAGTTAATGAGATGCTAAATATTACTTGTAATTCAGTACGCAGAAATAACTGGATCCAGGTGTAGAGACCGCGCCTTGTTGTCGCGAGTTCTTACAAAACGCACGTCAGATTTCAGGAGATTAGATTTTTTATGGCTGGTTCAACATTTTTAGAAATTTGTCAATGCTTGCTTCAGTATTTGGCTATTTTTTTTATAAACAATCTAAATCTAACGAATTAAGTAGCCTGTTCTAATATTCTAATTTAGCGTGTTGCTTAATAATTTTTCTGAGGTTTCTTAGCGAAGGAGTTTGTACTAATTGAATGTACTACAACACATTCTCTATTGCATTAGATTGGGGAAAGTTCAGTTAGAAGAAAAACTCTTATTTTATTAAACCAGTAAATACCATAAAATTGAAGATAATTATATTTTTGAAAGGGGTCTTTTAAAGAAATCGGCATGTAGGAGCAATAGCAATTATTTACATTTGCCAAAATAAATTGTTTTGTCACACTTACTTAATTCATTTTGCTAGATACGATAGACATGTAATATGCATTAAATGGTAGGTTTTATACGCAATTTATAGTTGTGGACCTACTTCTGAAAAAATAATTACAACCAATTAGAAAGTAGTCGTTGAATTGGGGATACCATCATAAACTTGCTTCTTAAGACTATTTACTATTACAACATTTATTCATATATGATATAAGTTGGTTTCACTAGAAACATGGGGGGTGGTGAATATTTTCTATATGTAATAGAGATACTTTATACGTACATATGTGTAAACACATTGCTGAAAGATACCGGCAGTTTAAATCCATGGTTTTGAAAGTGTTGAAATAATTTGATCTATTAAAATTCACTAGATTTCATCGAATGAAAATTAAATGAACACACGTACAATACTATAATGCAATACATTTTTTGCAACTCATTAATAAGTAACAACATTACTTTTTAGTGAAGACAGTAACATGTACTGGATTTTGATGAAGGAATTTGGAGTAGTCGAAGAATTTGTTTACATAAAAAAAAGTGAAGCTAACATAAAATCAAAATATTCACATCTAACCCACATGAATTGGGAGTAAAGGAGAATTAAATTTTTTTGATCGTAGTTTTTCAAAATTTCAGTCTTTGCCTGGGGGTTCCTGGCCTTTACCCCGATATCCCATTTAAGGTGGCAGAAATGTACAGTGCATGCGAAAAGTACTACGGTATCAAAGAGTAACATAGTTTTTATTTGTTTGTGTTTATTTTCATACATTTCGGAAGGAATTACAATAGTTATATTTGTTAACAGAAAATATGAGTTTAATTTACTTTTCATATGGTCGTCATCGCCTAAACGGTTTTACGCGTTTACTTGAGGCTCGAAGCTTGTTAGAACTGGATCGCCAAGCCAAGTGTTAATTATGGACATGCATTTTTTGGTAGGATCTAATTGAGTATCGGACTTTCTAAATGGCTTTTTTCCAGCTTTTGTAATTTTCAGAAATAGAGAAAAACTGTTACCTACGTGTTTGTTAATAAATTTATTGAGAAAGTAATTTTGGCGAAAATCGCGGAATAATCGTATCTATATGTCCAAAAATCTACTTTTGATATTTTCCTAAATAAACTCAAAAATGTGCTGGATAAGCCGCATTTACTTTGTTAGTTTGTAACAAAATGTTGTTTATCTGCTACGTAAACTTGAGCGATTGGGTATGATGTGGGTGTTAAAATAACATAATTAGGAAGAAAAATAATAGATGAGTGTAGGCTTTTACGACCGTAATCCATAGTAGAAATGTCTTTCGGGTGATGTCGCGAAGTTAATATTTTACTTGACGTTTCGCTGACTATGCTGTCAGCTTCTTCAGAAGATTTCTAAAGACTGAAGAAGGATAATATTTTATTTTATGGAAAAAAATGGAACTACAACATTTCTTTTTTCTTTTGCCACTACCATGGTACGTCACAATCATGACTACACAAAACTATCTTTGGTCGGGTACGAATTGCAGTTTGTTTTCATTTATGTACAAAATAATCATTCATAGGTTATTGACCCAGCTTTGGTTGAAGATCTCTAATTTTAAACAAAATGTATTTAAAAGATCTGCCAAAATCAAATGCAAGCAAACAATTACTGTCAGTGTGTTTTCCCATCTTTTACTTAAGTTGCAAAGTGGACAGTGAAAAGATGAGTAGGTGAAAGAAGGATTCAGAAAATGTGAAATAGGAAAGGAAAAGATTGCGGAGTGGTAGAGAATACAAATCGCGAAGTGAGACCATCCATAAAATGAAATGTCCAAGTACTGTTGTAGGTAAAATATAACCTCACCTTAAAACTGTTAACGCATTTTCTCTTTAGTCAATATGCAAATGGCACTTGTAAGCGCAGAGAGGTATCCACTGAGCATGAATCGTTTTACTCAACGATTATTATAAAGTAGATAAACATAATTAGCAAAGTACCTTCTTGAGCGTATTCAAATTATAAAAGTTCGCAGACGACGATGGAAATAGTCGTCAGCAATGCACCCTTATTATAACGTTTTTGGGTGGACATACCGTCTATAAGCGAGGTTCGGCAAAAAAAACAGTCAAGCCCTGTTGCAACAAATAGATAGTTCTTCGAGATTTTCCTCACTAGTAATTTAGCCGACCTGGGTCAGACACTTGTTCGGCTTGTGATTTATTACAAAATAATATCAATGAAATTGAGAAAATTAACCAAAGATACATCTGAATGAGTAAAACCAGTGATTAAAGAGGACCATATTACACCCCAGCAAACAAATTCTGCTAGTTCTGTAATAAGTACTGACTTAGAGCAAATATTCTTCATTCCAACATTAACGCACAGCGAAGTGTTGCATAGTAGACAAATGTCATGTTACAATCTAGGAAATTCCCATTTCTGACATAAGCACTGCGTACATGTATCTCAATCATAGAAAGAGGAGGCAGTGTCCTAGTGCTGAGAATACTAGAAACATTAGTAGACTCGCTGAAGAGAAATTCTGCAATTTGGTCAGACACCGTGATTTTGCGCAAACCTACGTAGACGAGACGTAGACGAGACGTAGACGAGACGTAGACGAGACGTAGACGAGACGTAGACGAGACGTAGACGAGACGTAGACGAGACGTAGACGAGACGTAGACGAGACGTAGACGCGTTACCGTCCAAAGGTATTGAAAAAAAATGATTATAGATACGTATCACAGTGATCCTGTCATCCATTAAAAGGATTAGATTTTAAAGAGTTTCAGCTGCCATAATATTCCGTCGATATGTGGGATGCAAATTGCAAATGAAAGTCCCTTCAATGTGTAAAGCATGTGAAGATTTTTAACGAGATAGCGGAATGGGCAGTTTGTAGTGTCTTAAAGAAAGAAAATTTCTTGAATAACAAAGAACACTGAAAATCCTAGAAAAAAGAAAAGATTTTGGAAGAAATGAAGGGGTTATATTTCACTTAAGCATCGATGGTTTTGTGGAGACTGAATTATATTAGTCGGAGGAAATTTTAGAAAAAATACTTCATTTATTTTGCTGCTGTTGTTATTTTGTTTGTTTTAAAAATTTACTTTCACAATCTTTATTTAACTGGTAACTTCACAAGCTTATTAGAGTTTATATTCATTTCATTCTCCATAAAGAAAATGCAATCAATGAGTAGAAATTGAATATATTTGGACAAAGGACATTGTTCATATTTTAGTCTGTCCCGCCCTCCACTAGTTCAACAAATAATATAACTTACTACATACGTACATAAGCCGTTGATAAACAGCTCGAAAACATCGACCTAATATAATTACTTGATGTCTGTTCAGTGGGCGCGAAAATTCTTTAAAAACATTAAATATCCAAACCAACGAAAAAATTTAATTTATTCTTTGGCTGGATTTGAAAAGTTTGGTTAAGACCATTTTCCGTTTTCATTCAATTTCTTCTAGTTCCTAGAGCTTCGGTATATCATTAAATGCATTAGTACGTTTGTTTTTGTTCTGATAAGCCCCACTTTTGGGATTCCATAAATTGGAATAATTTCTTCCTTCGATCAAGGCTATAAGTTGTTCTTCATTCCAATCAAGAGACATTTTTAATAAGAATGGATGAACTGTACGGTTATCGATGTGTCATTCTAGAAATTTATAGTTAACATGAATGTAAATTTTTGCAGTGCATGCATATGAGGGATACTGTTGGCGTCCTGTTGAGCCACATTTCTTTCGGAGTATCGCCCCTGGAGTGAATATAGCGCAACAGGTTGTCAACAGCGGCTCAACTGTTGAGTAATACGTTCACATTGTGCGAACTCGTACGTTGCTAAACTGTTGCTCAATAATGTACGTTTAGTCTGTTGCCACCTTCAGAGAGATAGTATAAGAGACTCTTTTCATTTAAAAAGCTTAAATAAAAAAAATTGAATTCTTAATAAAATGCTTACCAGAAGCAAATTTTTAATGGTATAAAATTATGTGTTAAGTTCGAAAATTTGTTTTAAGTACAAACTTTTAGCACATTTCAAAAGAAATACAAAGAAAAATGAGATGTTTAATGATCTGTACGTGTTGAAAATTTAATTTGTGTCAAATGCGATAAAAGTTCGAATTAGCGAAATTATCAACCGCTTTATTACATCAAATTCACCGTAAATGTAATCCGCAACGCTTCGGAGGAACTCCCGAAACGAAGCGTTACGTATGTACGTACAACCTATACGCACGCTACTGTTGTGAGCATCCTATGGCAATTTATAAATAGAAGCTACCGACCGATGTTTGTAGATGTGATATCCGCATAGGCGGCAAAACGAAGAGGGAATTATTGTTTATGTATTACGAAACCGCGAACAGATACAAAATATTCAATGAACCATAACGTTCGAAGGTAATGCGAGAAACCTATCAAGGTATGCCATGAGCTGCAGAATACCTGCAATTAAACACTATGTAATTGTACTAAAATGTAACTCTTAGACCATGGTGAATCGTACATTTGCGGACCCCGATGTCCTTGGTTTATGTCTTTCAACTTCTGGCCTACTTACATCGCGAGATACGTCGGCGCACAATACCAATAGAGCGGTACGCGTTCGATTCGCCATCGTCGAAGCCGGTTAGACGCGTTCCGCTAGCTCGAAACCGCACATACATACACATATCCATAATATACGAGCCGCATACTCTATACACACCGCTATTGTGACATAAGATTATACACATATGTACGTTCAATTGCGAAGGAATTGTAAGGCTTGCGCGTGTATATGCGCGTATGTACGTATTTATTCGCGTATGTAAGAGGTAAATTCTTAGTAAATACTAACTATTTAAGGAAAAATCGCACGCAACTCCTTTTTTCGCAAAGTTTAATGAACACTAAATGAGTTTCTCCGAGACGAGAATTATTATGAAACGCCTGCAGTGCATGCCTGCAATGAAAATAAGGTAAAACTATTTTTAAAATGCGTCTATCCAATAAATATCTCAACTAATTTATTTATTCGTTACTTTTAATCAGATTCGGATTCGGAATAATAATAGTAAGTTGGGACAGAATGAACATTTTATTACTGGCACCTTTTGCATTTCAATTTCAAATTTGAATATAAGACTCTTCGGTCTTTGACATTCATTTGGGTGGTTAATTGCGTCTGAAAAAATTCTTCAAATAATTGATAACTTGTTTCTTTAATGCGTAGATGAAAGATAATTCCTTCCCTGAACAATTTTTAGAAACGCTTTTCAAATAAATGATATACGGAGATAGGTCATGCTCACTTAAAATTATTGTTGAGTATGCAAGAATGTTCAGTTTCCCCTACATATGATGCAAATTTGATTTTTTAAGCGGAACATTTTATAAAGCGGTTGTTAGCTTCACCGATGTACACTGCCGTTCAGTGAAGTTCGATCATACAATAAAAATCTATTATATCACACTGTATACAATTATTAATACATAAAATTAGAAAAATATTAAGCGTACACTCTTTTCTAAGGGATTAAAGCCATAAATTATTATGTAAAGTAGAAATATTGCGACAACCACAATAAAGTCCCTTTTATTATCATTCCAAGAATTTCTCGGAAGTACCAATCTTTTGAAACGGGTCGTTTGGGGATTACTAACGAACAATACATTTAGGAAATATACCGCAGTATCATTCTTGTTTATTTATCACGGGCGTAAAGATATAAATTTGCTTCATTTTACTGTTAAACGTGTGTTGTTGTGCATCTGTCGTTTTTGCGCGAAAGTTTTAAGAAAATTTACTTCAAAATGGCACGTGGCAAGCCTACCAGCCTACTAGAAAAACGTTCACGCATTATTACGCTGTTTGAAGAAGGATATTCGGAGCGACAAATTGCTGAAAAAATAAATATGAGAAGTTCAACAGTAAATGACATCATAAAGCGATAACGGACAACTGGAACTATAGAAAATCGTGTTCGTCCTGGAGCATCTAGGAAAACAACAAAGGCTGAAGATTTGAGAATTGTATTATTAAGCAAACGCAATAGAAAATTAACAGCGCCACAAATAGCAGCCGAAGTCAATCGCGGCGGTAAAGAAAAAGTTTCGGCGAGTACGGTAAAACGACGACTTCAACAAGCGGACCTTCATGGACGCATTGCCAATCGAAAACCCTTGTTACATCGGGGCAACAGAGCAAAACGGCTACAGTGGGCCCGTTCTCATCTAGATTGGTCGTTAGATGATTGGAAACACGTGCTTTGGAGTGACGAGTCAAAGTTTGAGGTTTTTTATTTATTTATTTTTCTTTTTTTGGCTGTACATACAATAAAATTGCATTTTGTTTTTAGTTTCGTTTGTTTCTGTAACCTTTTCATGTTTTTTACTAACCGACCGAACTTCTCTGAACGGCAGTGTATATCTGAAAAAAGGTGATAGGTGAATCGGTTTGGAGCTCGTTTAACTAAAACTACCATTATAAAAAGTGTCCCGGATTTTTACTAAATTAGACGTTATTGCAAATTTATTTTAATAGTATTTGATATCTACTTCATCAAATAAAATGATTTCATACACTCGGTATGCGATAAAAAAGTTATTATAATTCATAGTAGCAAAAATAGTCTGCATTAGTAAAATCATTAAGTTGGCTCTATATAAGAAATCGTGACGCTTTGTATAATGATGTTTTTGGTTAAGCAAGTTCGAACTCGACTCACGTATCCTTCTCGATATATGTCGGTGAACCAAACACCCTGTGTAGTATTGCGGTTTCCGATGTTTCTGTTTAAATAATGTCAAGCTCTTCAATATTCCATATACCTATCTCGTTAGTTTTTGAGACAATTTGAGATATTTGCATTGTTTTTTTAGAGACCGATATCTTAATCGCCGTATACGTTGGAGCGGTGATTCATTAAATTTTATTTGAATGAGCATTTCTTGGAGTTTTCAATAATACATGGATTATTTTATATCAACTAGAATTTATAAGAAGGTCGTAGAAATCATTGTAATGTTTGATTCATGTTATTGCAAGAGCTGGAAGTTAACGACCGAAGACTGGGGCATAGCTTTTTAGTTAAATATCTGGGAGTTACGTTGGACGTTAACGTTAACGTTGGACGTTGTGGCGTCCCTTTCACTAAGTCTAAGCCCTAACTTACGTCTTTTTGTCATTTTATCAACCTTAGTCTATGTTTCTCTGTTGTTTTAAATAGTGCTTTTAAGGTGCTTCCTAATTTTTTAGATAACTTTATATAATCAAAGCTTCTTCTTCCGTTAGGTGTAAAGGCTTTTATAAACTAATTTTCCCCACTCATTTCTGTCTTTTTCCATGCGTCTTTACTCTAATATACTCTTTATTGCATTATTCCATGTTTTATTGAGTCTTCCTTTTATTCTTAGCATTGTTATAGGTTTCGTCTCCCATATAGCTTTCACGGGTCTTTCTTCTTCCATTCTTATTAAATGAGCAAACCATTTCAACTGCTGCTTCTCGATCGCCTTTACTCTATACTTAACTCTTCTCTATTTTTTTTTATTCCTTCCTTGTTACACCTTCTACTCTTCTTAAATATTTCATCTTCATCGCCTGAAGTTCATTTTCTAACCGTTATTCAGTACCTAGCTTTCACTAACATACGTTACCGGCCCAAACATTGCTTTAAATATAGTAATTTTGGATCGTTACTTATTCCCTTGTTGCTAACAAATTCTTCTTAAGACCAAGTTATACTTTTGCTGCGGTGTATATCCTTTCGTTCCTCCATTGCTTGAATTGTTACTCTTCAGTACTTAAAACAACCCATTTGTTCCTGAGTATTTTCGTCGAGTTTTATACTTATTTTTACGTATCCCTTCTCCAGTGTCATCACTTTTGTTTTGTTGTATATATCTTCATATTTCTTTTGCTCAATTCCTTTTGTCACATTTTAAAATTTTCTCCGAGTTGATACTCGCTCTCCGCACATATGACCAGATCATCAGCAAAAGCGCACTCTGTGAGTTTCACCATTCTTAGCTTTCTGTAACCTACATTGCTTTTATGTATCTTTGCTTTAAGATTTTTTTAAAAAGTCAAAATCAAAATTATTCAGGTTAAGAATAAAAATATGGTTGAAAGCAATCTACCAAAAGTATCTCAAGAAACTCCAGTAGACAGTACGTACCTACACGGTAGAAGATGCTAATATTTTATGTAACCCAGAAGTTTGTTTTATTCTATAAAGAACACTGTTACAAGAGTAGATTGTTTTGGTTTAAAAGGTTAAGGCCGACAGCTTTCCAACTATTTGACTGAACTTTCACATTTTCCAGGAAAATTGGTATTAGTTACAGATGAGGCAAGTGACAATTAAAATCAAGCTTTCCATTATAAAGTATCCACACCTCGACATATGCAAATGTTAATCTACTCTACTCTACTCACTATGATGGTATTAGTAAAGGGAAAAAAATGATTTTTTTTTTGAAGTTATAATAGACTGGAGAATTTAAACTTCTTTTTGCCTATTATGCAGATTGGAATTGGCCAATTTGAATGTGGAACACTTTTTAATGTTTTCTGTACGCTGTCGTCTGTCGTTTGTTGCTCGCAGTGCCTTGTTTGGATTCAGTAATTTTCAGAACAGATATATGTACTTACTAGCTAACCTTTCTATCTGCATTAGAACTTTTAAAAATATTAGTAGTAAATTTTTACAGAAGATGTAATCAATATCCCGGCCTCCACCTACCTAGTGCGTGGATGGAAAATAATTCCTTACGTAACTAATTTGCAGAGAAAGTTTTCAGATAAAAATATTCGGATATACAGGGTGTTCAGTTTTCGCAGCGCACGATACAGGTTTAATCTTCCAAATGGAACATTCTGTATATTATTACGTTTTTAGCTGCCTCTCTACAATTCTTGTACTTTCATCAATATTTTATGTACTGTAATACTACAACTGACGTCGCAGGGGGTAACCGTCATCAGCGCCACTCACACATCACGTTTTGTGACTTTAATTTCATCTACCAAAGTAAAAATCTTTCTAGTGGTCGAGAGCTGGATTTCTAGAACAAAATTCCCTTTTCTGGCTTATTATCTTTGGAGCGTGGGAGTGACGAAACGGGACAATAACTCCGTTTGAGTTCCACCTTTTCTTTTCTCAAAATGTCCAATTTAATTCCATCAATTAATAATCGTTCGTTTAATTTCCATAAAAATTCTCAGCAAAATTTCACGTAATTGAAAGACTATCATGCTACATTTTGCTCCCCTACATCACTTGCATCTAAAATGAATAGTTTCCGAATATATTTCGACAATGTATTTCTATATAGTGGAATCATCAAAATTTGTTGTGGAAACAAAACAATCGCCGACGCAATTAAACAATGGCGCAAGGTGACGCTAATTTTATATATGACTTTGAGTCTATCTGTTATCGAGACAACTTGTGTCCGAGTAAATTTCCAATCGAAAGGTGTTAGTTTGAAAAATTCTAATTGTAATTCAAAGGGTGAATCTCAGAAGTAGCTGAATTCCAGAAAGAAACCGCGTCTATGTATCGGAACCTCGCTGTATAAGGTTAGTTTTCGTTCTAAAATTCATTTATCTCTTCAATTCAAAAATTTTAATTGCCGAAAGAGTGCTTTAGAGACACTCCCGAGTCTCACGACCCTAAATCCATCTAAATAATTAAATGTTATTAATTATAATTAAATATATTTGTAGAATCTGAAAAAAACTTGTTTTCCATAATCATGGAGTACAGTAATTACTTTTATCATAGAATAAATAAAGAAACACTGATAAGTTGAATTGTGTAATTTTACACAATATACTGTTGTTTCTTTTTTCTTTGACCTAATTCTCTTAAACAGCTAGTAAAATTCACATATAGCGTAATTAGGTATCTACCAAGTGATTACAACGAATTTTGCAAGATATGTTTTCATCAAAATTGGCTTGCTTTATTTTTGTTTAATATAAATTTTTAATTAAATTAATTCTTGAAGTTTTCACATAAATGTACAAACAATGTAATTTATGAACAAATAACAAAGGCAAAAACTCAAATGAGACGTGCAAAGTACCTTTCCTTCGTTTCACAACAGCAACAACTTGTCTGCATTGACTCAGATTCGGTACCATGACCTCCTCGCCGCAGCCCTTCGAGGTCATATTACAGACGCAGGGCATACTAACATTTTCAAATACTCGCAAAGAAAGAAATCAAAGGCGATCCTGAGGGCTAAGATATCGTGCTCTAACGGAATTCGAAAAATGGAGGGAAGCACCATCGTACTGGAACCACATTTGTTATCTTTTGTTCAAAGAAATGTCGCTTCAAAGATCATCCATCGTGTTCTACGGTTTGGTAAAACAATCGGACATGGTGAGTAACCTATTGCCCAAACTACTCATCCTAATGTTTCATGAAAAATGTACCTGATGTCCAGATTCCATGATTAGAATCAGTCCATACAAGCGTGTTCTGGAAATTGAATACTCAATTTCGTGTGGACTCGGTTTCATCAGTAAAAAGAATACTGGAAGCAAAATTGGGGCACTCAAGGCATCTGACAATTGGGATGAATGTCAACATAGAGACGTTGCGCTATCAGTCCTCAGTAGTTCCGAAACCGTCCACTTGTGCTACTTTTTAACAGCCTGCATAAGTGCACCCTGGAGTAATTTGGACAAGAAGATCCAAGATATCTATTCAAAACATGTGCATTTCCAACAATCGGAGTATCTTTAATATAAATATGTGTTGGTTAACAAGTATTCTCTAACAAAATGCGATATATACTTTAGATTGCATATCAGGTTCTTAGCATAAGTTGCAAATGTCTTAGATTACATTTAAGTTCAATTTTTAGGCACATGTTAAAGCAATTCTATCGACGCCTTATTCTTTCTCGTCTATTAGTCCAATATGAGTAGCTAAAATTCGCCCACTTCTACGACACGCTCAACGAAAGTGTGTCATTGACCTAAAAAAAATGGTGATCACGCTAAGTTGGGGCTATAACCCGGATGTCGTAGCATATTCTTCCAGGTTCTAGGAAATTCTTTGGACAATATACAACCTAATAATAAATTTAAATGGAGTAACACGCGATTTCTGTTGACTGATGCGGGGTATCTTTGTCTTAACTGCATATATTCGATCCAATTGCTCACAGTATAATTCGGAGTTAAACTTTCGTAATTCCGTTAAACACACAGTCATCTTTGCTTCAAAGCTTTTGCGCTTGACCACAGCTTTTACCAATTATTTGGATTACGAAGGTAATGCATGAGGCACTTCTTTCCATCGTTTGTTTACATCCTCCAATTTGTGAAGATGTTGATCTATTGTCCACCGCCTCTTGTGACAATTGTCGCGTATTGGAAGTCGGAATGGTCACAATTCTTTGGAGAAGAACCTCTTTCGAAGAAGGTCTTTCGGAACAACGTTCCTTTCGGAGATTTATCTATATCAGTTTTGCATAGCCAGATTTGTGACAACCAATTTCACGGAGTATACGAGCGTTACCAATCTAATTGCCAGGAATGACGCAAAATTCCCAAAATCTTATTGTATATATTGAGTGAGTCTACAAAAAGTGCCCATTGTATTTATTGATACAAGATAGTAACGTCGGTAATAGTAATTTTTATATTTGATAATTTTTTTTTACTGAAATGAAACAAAAGCTTTTGAATCGAAACTGACAACGAGGTATCTACTTTAAACCAAAGTATCCTGACATCCTGACATATTTTATATATAAAACAGTTTATTCCACTTTTACTACTTCCAGAGAAATTCTCCCAATGCCTCTTATACATAAAAGATAGCTGCTGCAACTGTTACATTACATGTGTGCACAAACATATGTACGCTTAATAATCTGAATAATGGTTTTCTCTACGTTGAATACGTATTCATGTTGCACTCACACTTAGGCGTACATACCTTTATGTATGTACGTATGTGTATGTGT
>LR736861.1:2905308-2941046 GCA_902654985.2 Oryctes borbonicus | reverse complement strand
CACGGCAAACGCAATAAAAGGAGAGAGAAAAAAATACACTAACGCACAGACATGTTTCTGCCTACTCGGTGTCATCAGCGTGGTTTCGAGAGTATTTTTCATATCTCTACCTTCTATCGCTGTTGCCTCACAGTTAATACCACAACTTTCAAAACGACAAACTCGACATTTCTTGGCGCCCTCTAGTGCCAAAGAAACGCAAAGTTTGTATGGTTAGTTATGGCAACATTGTTAAATGTTTTGGTCTTCTTTCATAATAAAATGATATTTAAAATTATTAAACAAACGTGGTGTGAATTAAGAGAGTCACCATTTAGTGAAGTGTAGAATATGTTAAGTCGTTCTGTGAATAAATAATTCACTAAATAAATAGTTAATATTCAAACGCATAAACAGAGTAGTTAGTATTTAGTAACTACGTGAAAATACACCAAAAAGGGAAAACATAAGTTTGTTTCTCTACTTGATGAACTGTTTTCAATTAAGCTCTGAGACAATACATACTTGTGCAAGCATTTAATAATCAGTCTTTGCAAGTGGCAATATGTATTTATATAATTTTTTAACTGTATACCTTGATGGAAACTTTTAATATAATTTTGGAGAAGCTTGCGCCTAGTATCAGGCAGTCTAAAGGCAAGTTTTAAGGGCAGCCATATGATAGTGTAGATACCAAATCCTATCAATATTAATCGAGTGAGTTGAACAGAATTGAATTTTGTTCTTGGTAGTTTGCCATATCCACGACGCGACGTCAGATACTATCCTATACCTATACCATGACACCGAAGAGATTTGGTGTTGAGTAGTAGTGACGAAATGTCAGGGAAAACTTTGAGACTAAGTCTACCCAAAAATAATATAGTAGTATTTACTACTTTATTTCTCTATTCTTTATCTATTTATTTATACTAAAATTTCTCTTCTTTAAAAATACCTTATTACAGCCTGAAATATGCCATACGAGTTCGCGATCTAAGATCTAACGTGGGATTAGCCTTAGTACTCCATGGTTTAGTAGTATAAAAGGAAACTTCTGTCTGTGCATTCGGAAACTCGTTGGTAATTGTCTCAATATGGGAAATATAACGAAGCCAATCAGTGTGGTTGTCTTGGACAAGGATTCGAAGGTATACGGGTGCTGCATGTATAAACAACATTCATATTCTTATTTTTAACGAACTTAATCAAACTTTACGATTAATATTAATCTGAAATACCAATTTGTTCAAAATAGGGGCTTATATGCCTGATGATGGTGCTGCTGTTCCAATTTACTCTTTTTAAACGGGTGAATGGATTTAGAGGATTCTTTCGGATCTATGTTGTTTAGAAACAATTTCTCAAATTTATAGCATTACCGTACATGTACCGACAGTTTTGGAAGTGCAATCTGCAAACGTATGCATCCCTTGAATTTTAGAAATTTGCACCATGGTGTAGTAATGTCGTATGTTCGTTGGTCTGTTTCATCCAGTATCTTTTAAATAATATTGAATACGCCAAGGTGAAGTGTTGTTTGGTATTCGGTTGCAAGAATAAATGGAAAAGGAAATGTGAATTTTTCAAATTCGAAGTACTTACTAGGTAAATTATATACAAATGCAACATATTTTGGTTGGATGGGTTTGAATTCATTTGTCAAATCTATTGGTTTCATCTGTTTAGTGCAACGTTCGTGGCTTTATAATCATCTGTACGTGTGGGAATTACAGGAATATCATTTTAGTTTCAAAAATTTATAATATTCTCTAACGATAAATTAGGAAAGTTACAGAACCCGTTATTCAATATTGAACAATTACATAATTAATTATAGGTTTTATCGGTACAGATAATATATCTTTTGAGGTATCTTGTAGATGACAAACTATATATTATTGTAAATGCAATCGACTTTAATCCACTATAAACTGTGTTATAAGCTTCATTTTCCAATGTAATTTTTTGGCTTGCAAGTACAAGTTCCATACTTCGCCATTGCTAAATAGGATAGAAACAATAAATGAATATCTTTCGATGCACTATGGCTGGCCGTAGAAGATACGCTTGGTACCAATGCGGCCTCCTCACCGGCCTAACAAGCTCTTTCGGATTACTTGTTAAGTGTTACTAAGTGTCATTAATGTGTAGCACTTCACTGCATTTCGATGCAGAATATAGTCAATTTTTTTTACCAATAAGATGTATCATTTTAGGAAATATTCACGCATACAGATTTATAAATTGCTCCAAAAAGTTAAGGATACTTAAAATTTTAAAAGTTACTTGGAATAATGGAATAAACCGAGAACCCACAAATTTTCATTGAAATTTTCCAAAATATGTGACACACTTGAATTCAATTGAAATGTGCTCTTGCAAGTTTTTGTCTTGGTTCTTTTTTTTTTTAAACAGAAAATATGGTTTACAATATTGGTGGTTATCAACAAAAGAACAATGAAAAATATATTTCGGTTTTCTGGTATGACCTTTTACGTTTCGAAATATCCACCAACTTCTTTGGAGCAGCTTATGTTAAGAATGATGTAACTACCTTTAATAGATCCACTAGATGTATGCGGTTGCTGCGCTTGGTTTTGGGACTGCTGGACTTGTTCCAATTTCGACGAGACATTGTTCCACATCTCATACATTTTTGAAGTCACTGGTTTGTTATGTATGTACAGGTAACACGATTCATTCATATGTTAATGGTAACTTTTACCTTTCGAAAGTAAAATGTTATGTGATATCTTATGTGAATTATCAAAAAAGACCACTTCAACCGTATTATGTGCGGTTCCGTTAACGTACATGTGTAACACGAACAAAAATTAAGAACCGCTAGAGACGCGTAATCGAAAGGACCGAAATGATTTTTTTATTTAATGAATATGAAAGAAAATAAATGAAAACACGACAACGTTCACGTAATGAAATCACTCAATATTAAAAGTCTTATGTGGGGCGGAATATCCATATTACTATCCCTGTTCTTTGTACGTTTTACGCAATATACTTTCCATCTCTTCATACTAATTCCGTTCCTTAGTTCGTTTCACTTTCGCCATTTCTTATAAAATTTTGCCTATGTGCAAGAAAAACCAAGTTTTAATATTTTGCATTGGAATTTGTGCGAATCTTTAAAATTGTGACTACGTTAATGAAGAAGTGTTTTAATTATTGTGTGATGCGTTATAAAATAGAAACTCTTTCCATTATAACAATACTAATTTTACTTCATGCATAAACTTTTTGATGTATCCACGTATATTTTATTTTATTTACAAAATAGTAATCGACATTGTATTTTCTTAATTAACAAAGAGGAACACAGTTTAGGTGAGCTTGCATCAAAGGGCAATGAATAATCGATATCAGTGCCGTCACCATTGCAGATGTATCATGGGTGCCCCCGCTCTAAAATTATTTTATTTACTGTTTGGAATTTTATTAATTTTATTCTAGTTCTATTTAAGATAACTATTAATTATTCGTAAAATATTGCTCATTTAATTCACTGGAGTTCTTTTAACAACAACCAAATTATCATTTTTTAATTAAGATGTTGCTAAATTCTCTACCAATCTAAATTAAATCAGGACTTATTGCTGCAAACATACATTTACTAAAGATAGAAAATCCAGTACTAAAAAGCTTTTTTGGAAATGTGTACTGGCCATTCTATTCCAAGTGAAAGTAACGGTTTCTATAAAAAATAAAGTCGACAATAAATATATTTGTATGAGCACTAACGAAGCGAGTGATGTAATGGGAAGTATTGTTAACTCGTGATTGGAGTTCTAGATCCAATGGAAGTATTAAAATTTACGAAACAGTAAGTGCAGAAACTATTGCGAAAGTTATAGTAGACAATGCACAAAGTACAGACACTGGCTACAAGGATCGTATTTTACTCTTTGTAACCGATGCAGCCGCATATATGATCAAAGCTGGCAAGGTACTAGAGGATGTGCATCCCTATTTGTTACATGTTACGTGTATTGCTCACAGTCTCCATCGCATTTCTGATTACACTCGAAACAGATTTGAAATCGTTGGTAGATTAATAAATCTGGTAAAATTTTTTTTTTTAAAAGCACCATTGCGGGTTGCAGTATATAGAGAAAAATGTTCAGAGATCCCCGACCACCTATCATTACTAGGCCTATAAGCAGCTTTATTTTATGCAAAAAATGTGAGGTAGCTTAACATTTTTTCATTAAACGATAATGCAAAGAAGTAATTTTAGTGACTCAATGTTTTTAAAACTGAAATTTTAATCTCTAAACACTCCTTATAAAATTTGTATAAACTAAAGACAGTATCTGGCGAATTCTTCGTTAGATTAAAGGCAAAAATTGAGTCTAGATTAAAAAGAAACACGGACATATACATATTACGAAGTATTTAGACAGCAGTGGGCAGTGAGTTAAATCAAAAATATCTGTTATTTACATGATGTACAAATCGCCTCGATGTTACGTGTTTATGTGTTAAGATAAGCGTAATCTTTTGTTGGAAAGCGGAGAGGTTGTTAATATAGTTGCTTTGGCATGATTTTGTGGGTTATGGGTAAATTTGACCCCTTTATGGGTAAATTTGACCTTAAGAATGGTTTTGCTAATTTTTCTTGGCTGTGGATCAGATAGGTTGATGACATATTCTGCATCTTTGATATTAGCAAATATTCAATAACTAATATTTTGAAAGAACTAAATTCAACATTTCATCAACGTTTACCGCATCTGACGCGTGGCTGTGAAGAAGGAAAGAGAGACCTAACTATAGCTTCAAGTGAATCTCGGGTGAGTCAGCGGACGTTAATCAAGAAGGAGTGGAACAACCCCCGAATTTTCAATAACATACACACCAGAAGACATTTACGATGCCGATGAAAGTGGTCTGTACTTTTAAGCTTTACCAGATACAATTCTAATATTGAAAGACGAAAAATGTATTGATGGTAAATTGTCAAATGAAAGGTTGACCATATTATTTTGTGTCAATATGGTTGAACAAAAAGAAAAGCTTTTAGTAATCGGAAAAGCGTTGAAAAATGTGCCACTTGTTAGTTTGCCAACCACATGGACCTCAAATAAGAAGGGGAAGAAAGAGGGCAGACGGATGAGTTTGCAGAGAGAAAAAATTTTCTTTTTTCTTCAACAATGCTGGATCGCATCCAAGAGAGTTAAACTTAAAAAAAAATTCAAAACGTTTTTCTGCTCCCTAACACGACACCTGTTTGTCAGTCCACGGACCAAGGGATAATTCAAAAATTTGTAATTCTAAAACCTTTAAAAAAGGATGATGTCTCCTCTGTTTCAAAATTTTCAAAATCTCTTAACGTTTTGGAGGCTGTTTGTTGTATTGAAAAACCCTGGCACGCGGTTACTTTACAGACCATTCAAAACTGCTATTCCAAAGGAGGATTCAAAAATTCTCAAGTTCAAGAGAATATAGTCTTAGACATTTGATGCAGTGTTAGTCGAGGTTTGCAGAATCTTTGATAACATCACCCAAGCTGGAAACCAAAAGTTTGAGTAGACACAGTTTCGAATTTTTTGATGAAAAGTTTAAGAATTATTTTGTTTTAAGCTGGAACAAGCTGGAACTGTGAGTTTCCGCTCCTGAGGACTTTCACAGTATACCTAGATTTCCTGCAACCTCGAAAACGAAACTTTAGGCCTATTAAAAAATATATTCTGTAACATTCTATTAAAAGGAAAAAATACAGATATGAAATGCAAAAAGTTTCCGACTAGAGATACGGTTAGGTATTGAAAACAAAGGGCAATTTGTAATTGCTAGACAGATAAAAGAGGATATCAACATTACTAACATACAATAAAGTATAATTTAGAGACAAATTCAACATTGATTGCAGTGCCCCCTTTTCTAAATATATGTCGAAATACTCCATTCTTCTGTTGGAAAAGTGTAACAATTTATGAAGTGTTTCGACGGGAATGCGCGAGTCTGTGCGAGAGGCGACGAAAATTTCCCCTTTTAAATGCTACATATATTATGTACAGGTTTAAAATATTTTTACTCTTTAAATTTGAATATGATAAGAAGGATGAATTTAAAAATATACAAATACATAATATTTTTTATCGAAACAAATCTTTTACAAGGCGCCGGCGGCTCAATTGCCTGGTTTGATTAGCCACCATTGGAAGCAGTTGGCAGTTTCTGTTTATCAACTGAGATAAGTACAGTAACTGAAATTTGTAGGGCTATCGCACTGAATTAATACACTGCATGATAATATGAAGTATCTAATGACATAATGATTCATTACTAAGAAAATGAATCTGTAATTAACGTAATTGTTATTACTTAATATATTAATTTATACGTGCTTTGTTCTTGTATATATGTACAATATGTTGTATGCATAAAATGTTTATAAAAGTAAAATTATTTGCACATTTAAGATAAATATTATCAATAACGAATACTATACATGCGCCGATGAACACCTTTCCGTATGCACTTGCATGCAGTATCGCGATATTTCCTTGGACGCTCGTATTTACTAAAATATATTCGCAAATAAAATGAGAACCTGCCTCAACGTTTCCGACGTTATACGTTCGAAACTCGATGGAAGCAATTGTTTATTTTCCTGCGATAAAAATATATGCGAATTTGTTCTATTTAACAAACTGTAATCAAGCGTAACCTCACGCAGTGACTAATATATTCAATACGTAAAAGTTGATTAATTAACTGTTATCGATATTGTTCGTTTTTTTTTTGTTTTTCTTTTTTTTTACCAAGGAATGTAGTGTACGTACTGTAGGTTTATAAGAAAACTTACTTAAAGTAGGGTTTAATGCACCTAATGTTAGTTTATCTTTACAATTATATTAGAGAGGTGTGCGTAAAGTCATCCCCTGCATTATCGTTTCCTTTTTGTATTTGAAAACGCCCACATATTGTGCTCATGTTGCTGATTTGTGCCGTAAAAATTTTATTTTGTGGTTAACGCTGCTAATGCACTTATAACTTTTATAAGTTAAGTTTGACCACGCGGTCGTCAAATACCAACAACTACCTATTTAGGCAAAATATAGATTAGAATTAATATCTAACTATAATGCTCTGTCTAGTAAATATTATAATTATTTATAATATCTTTACAAGAGGAAATATTACAACTGAATTTATACTTAAATTGTTAATTGAAGATTTAGAAGAAGAAAACGGATAGAAGGGAAAGCATTTCGTCATTCTTCCAGGTTAAATTCAATGTTTCGTCAAAGTTTAGCGCATCAGATGGGTGGCTGCGGAAATGGAGAGAGAGACATAACATTAGCTTTAAGTGCATCTCGGGTGAATCAGTGGACGTTAATTTCTTAATCACCTTTTTTTAGAAGTGGAACAAGGCCCGAATTCTTAATGGCATACACAGCAGAAGACATGTACAGCGTAGATGAAAGTGGTTTGTACTTTTATGCTTTACCAGACACAACCCCAACATAAAAGAATAAAAAATGTGTTAAGGGTGAACTGCCAAAGCAGAGGTTGACCATATTGTTTTGTGCTAATATGGCTGGACAAAAAGAAAAAGTTTTAGTAATCGGGAAAGCGTTGAAAAATGTGCCACTTGCTAGTTTTCCGGCAATAATGGACCTCAAATAAAAAGGGGCGGATGACAAGAGCTGGAGAGACGGGTGGGTTTTCAAAAGCGAAAAATGTTTTTTTTTTCATAATGCTGGATCACATGCAACAGAGTTAAACTTAAAATAGTTTACAAAACATTTTTCTCCTATCAAACACGACACCTGTTAGTCAGCCCACGAACCAAAGTATAATTCTACATTTTTTATGCTTTGTTTCTAAAACATATTCTTTTAAAAATGGACGATGTCTCCTCTATCTCAGAACTTCCAAATCACTTAACGTTTTAGAGGCTATTTATTTATTAAAAAATCCTGGAACATGGACAATTCGAAACTGCTGTTCTTAATGAGGTTTTAAAAGTTCTCAAGTTCAAAAGAATGCAATGTAATTGGCTGCATGCGTGCTATACGTGTCGCAAATAACTAGTTCGATGTTGTAAATTTGTAACATTACAGTAAATATGAATACTTTACAGGCACGTAAATAATATTCAGTGTGGCTAAACTAAATCTCTTGTGTGCGTTTGTGGTTAACACAGCATCTTTTAGGAAAAAGTATTTAAACTAGAGGCCAACAGACTATCAATAATGTTATGAATTACATTTTAACTGTTAGTTTTTTAAAAGCCAGGAAACTATTCGGTGCAGTAGTGGAATAACTACAACATAAATTTTCTCGCAATTGGTATTGAAAACTGTACCCATATGCTTGATTACTGAACCATATGAATAGGTTAAAAGAAATGTTTGCAGTATCAACAATAATGGTGGTAAAAAAAAGAAATTTTGAGTTAAAAAAAAGCGCTTCGAGAAAATTATTTAGCTGCTTTCTGTCAGCTTCGTATCTGTTTTCTTTTCTAAATAAGAATTCACATTATTTAGTCTTTAAAATTTCGGTTCCTTTCAAATTCATATCAAACGTATTTAACAATTCATTTTAGATATTTGTGAGAGTTCTACCTTTCTCTTCCTTCTCTTGCACCGTTGAAGCTTTCAATTTTGATGATATCATTTTGTGGTTATTTATAATATTGCATAAAATGTGGTCCGATATTCCATTTTGCACTTTTTCGAATAGTTCGTTGTCTTTCGATATATTTATACGGGACTAGACGTATATCGATAACTCAAAACTAGTTCCAGGTGAAAAAAATGAAAATGCTCATAACTTTGCAAATAAGCACGGGCAACTAAATTCCAGTAATATTTAATAGTTTAAATACTGTAGCATGTAAAGTACAAACGCAGATCATTAAAACGTAAGTGAGAATCCACTCAGTTTATTTTTGTTCATAAAAAAACTAAGTTCATACGCATGAAAATTGAGAATGTTCTTAATTTATGTCACTTTTCCCTCGTTTTACTTTAATAAATTCTCCGAGGCGATGCATTGAGCTTGCATAATAGTCTTCTGTCACTGCACTGGCCTCTTTCACATAATAATAAATTAGGTTCAACATCCGCTGACAGTTCTAGAAAATGGTTGCTATTATATTTTTCTGCAAAAAGCCTTTAACCGGCCACTTCATCAGTTCTTGCTCCAATTCAGGATTGTAATAATAAACCCATGTTTCATTCTCAGTAACAGGTCGATTGATAATTATATCTGGTCCGCCTTCGCGAAATGCCAAAAACTGTCTGCGCATTTCTCTCCGAATAGTGACAACTAGGAATATTTCTTTAAGAATAATCCTCTTCGTAAGTAAAATCTTCTTTACTGAATATTAACAGCGCGCTAAATGATGTTATAGCGCAAATAAAATACAGTTACTTGTCTGACGATGCGCTTTTGTTTAAACAACATACCATCGTATTGTATTAATTATAATAGGATGCGTGATATTTCGGAGTGCGCTAACACATAACACGGACGGTTAAGCACAGTAGCCAGTACTCGGATCATCGTGAAGCTTATTAGGGTCTCGGATACCGTTAATTTACGTAAGACAGTTAAATATATGTATGTACGCTTTAGAATGTAGTTTTGTCCATTGTTTCGTTGGTTTCTTTGTTTACACGCAACGTTCGAATACCTGCTTGCCTTACGTGTGATGTTTAACGCAATTATTACACATTTACCGGAGATTTAATGTAATTTATTGTAACTAATGAACTAAGCATATGTTTGTGAACCGGTAGTTTTACTTACTACTGAAGAAAGAGGTATAGTTACGATAGTTTTCAATCATCAAAGTCTTATATTAGTGTATGTAACGTAGTAGTGCGTCGCTGTCGTATAACGCATTTTTACTTCTGTCAGTGAATGTACCGTTCTTATTTTAACACGTTATTTTACTTGAAATTAAAATATAACTGAGTTCTTGGCTATGTGACCCACATATACTTAATTACCACTTGCTTTATACTCCTTCACAAATAACATCTCCAAGTTTTACCATCTCTACATCAGTTTAAAGAAGCCAAAATAGGTGATTTAATTTTGGAACATAGAAGCATTATCGAAAGAAGGCGGTAGCCTGAAGAATATCCAAGAGAGGTGGCACTGTGTGGAGAAAATAGTTCTTTTTCCAAGTAAATATTGGTGTAAGTAGCTTAAATGGGAGACCTCTGGAAGCGCGACCTGAATAAATCATCAACAAAGTTGAAGATTTAGTGTTGAATGATCCCTAAGTAAAAGTTTCAGTTATTACTAGAGAAATAGTAATATCAAAAACGAACTACTTAGTAATTACTCGTTGATAAAAATCGACATTAAACACCAATAAATAAAAAAAATCAAACTGATTTTTGCATGATTTTGTTGAAATTTGATCGTTAAGCTATTGCTTATGCCGTTGTTCTATTTGCAGCGCATTTTCGCATTTAATATTGTTTTAAGAGTAATACAAGAAATTCTTTGAAAAGGGGAAGGTAAATACACTGGTTAGAACGTTCAATTATCTAGAACCAAGAAAATAGTTATTTCTTTTATATAAACGGAAATTGTTAATTCACGAGGGAAGTCCCGAGAGAATTCATTCCACAAGTCGATAACGTGTGTTTAAAATTCAATTTTTTTCTATAGGAGAATTTACAGAAATACAGAAAAGAAATATTAGAGTAATGTCATGTCAGCCTATTGATTGCTATGGGATTTCCCTGTAAAGAAAAGTGAAACAAAAATTTGTTTATTGTGAGTTTTGCACAGTGTGCACAAAGTCATTGCTGGTGATTCCAGAAATGTGAGATTACGAAATTATATAAGAGAAACCAGATGATCTGCCATCAGATGTGGAAGAAATGGTATTGGAGGCAGTAGGTAAATTAGTACCTTAAAAATCGCGAAAGACATACCAGAAAGAGTACCAGTGCTTTCAAAAATGCAAATATACAGAGAAAGTCATAGCGTTAATGAGAAAGTATTACTGGCATATTTTTTTAAATTAAAAAGAGTCAAGCCATCAACATAATGGCCTTGTTGATCAATGCTCAAGTGTAGTTTGTTAATAAATGAAAATTGTGAAATTTCAAAGTAATGGTTAAAGAAACCTAAACAATTGAAATTTTTTAAAAGGATAATGTTAACAGATTTTTAAAAGAAGCTTCAGATGACGACTGTTTGTTTATGAAGGCGAGAATTATTGACAGAGTGAATAGGTAACTTGAGTAATTCGGATTTGGAATTACAGGTCGTTGCTGTATGGAGCGTGCCTTTCAGATGAAAGGCATATGTTAGAATTTTGTAATGTTAATAATTGAACACATGTCATAGTACTTTCATTAATCGATACCAAAACCAAGCAAGATCGGTCGTCCTGCGTAACCGAGTATAAGATTGATAGTGTGCGTATATAAGAAATTATAAGAAAATATGTCGCCTTGCGTTCTAAAATCATATCTCATAAGAAGTTTTTGATAATTTACCGAGAGAGAAAGTGTAGGGATAAATACCCTATATAAAGTTTCCAAGAAGATTACAAAGTTTCTGAAGTTACAAATACAGAAATGTACACTGGTCATTCCAACGCTGTGCAGCTACAATGCTGGCAAATGATGGCAGTGGGTGATTGGAAATCGTCATGTGTACTAGAGTCGTATATAGAACAAGCTGTAGCAAATAAGATTGCTGTATCGAAACGTATTTTTGTTGTTAAGTTAGAAAATTAGAAGAATACTTCCATACAACCGCCAGATTAGTCAGAAATGTGAGAATTGTGTTAATTTACAATGTGTTTATTTTATATGAATATTAAAGTGCTTATTCTATCTACCTTTGCTATTAAAGTATTACTTTATCTATTCTTGCGAATAAAATGATACTTGATCTATTACTTTGAATAGAACAAAGCACTCTTAACATCTGCTAAATTTTCACATCAAGTATTATTTAAAACATATGTTTGGCCGCTATCTATGTTAAATGAATATTGTTTGTCCCATAACTTCAAAGTTCTTACTTCTGATATTAATGTTTAAAAAATATATCGAGCTACATACACTACCCGACAAAAACACAGACGCGGTATCGTTTCTATTTACGAAACAAAGTTTATAGACATTATAGAAAATGTAAATGAGGGTTATTAATACTTGTTATGTAAATAGTCCATTTATAGATATTTCTGGGTATTTATTGCTTTAAATATAAATAAATAAATTGCTTGTAAAGAACACGAAAAAGTGATGAGGAACGTTTTAATTTGGACGGACCGGATGGGTACTCGCATTATTATTATGATCTGAGAAAGGAACCAAAAGTGAAAATTACCAGACAATTAGGGGGTGGATCTGTGATGATGTGGGCAGCGATTGGACTTCGCGATAAAAGTGGGATAGTGTTTTGCACAAACAAAATGACATCTGTGATATACAAAGACTTATTGCGTGACAATCTTCTACATTTTGGAAACCAAATGGCCGGGCGCAATTTTGTTTTTCAGCACGATAACGCGCCGCTGCATAAAGCATAAACCATTGCTGAATGGTTTAAAGAGAAAAAGCTTAAAACTTTACAGTGGCCGGCACGGTCATCAGACTTAAACATTATTGAAAACATGTGGGGTGAATTGGCACGTCGCGTCTGTGGCGGAGGCTGTCAATATTTCACGGTACAGGAACTGAAAACTTCAATAGTGACTGAATGGCAGAATATCCCTCAAAATTATGTGTTAAATTTATATAAATCTATTAATAACAGACTATTGGAAGTGATTAAGAACAATGGAGGATCTGCGCATTACTGATCACTCATTTGTTGATTTTTGTTTTACATTTGCAACAGAGCGTCTAAATTTTTGTCGCAGAAATTGTTTAAACATTGGAGTAATAATTTATTATTTAGTTCATATATTACTGGAGGAGATATTTTAAAGTTTATTTTACTTTTATGGATAAAAACTTAATTAGATATCTTGCTAGTTTCGCAAAGAAATGTTGTAACCCTTAAAACCCGTAAAACGTCGTACCGCGTCTAAGTTTTTGTCGGGGAGTGTAGTTCTGCAATATATAATCTACGTTGCATTGCATTATAATATAATAGTTTACCTGAGTTCACCCCGTAATCAAATTATATTACTTTGGAGATTTTCCCTTCATCATATGGATGTGTAAGGTTTGAACACTTTCGATTTTTCACCATATATACCATCCTCTAACTTGGGTATCGCAAAATGTTACAGTATATAGTCGAAAGAAAAAAAAAAAAAGAAGAGAAGAATAATGTAAGTAGAATCATGTAAGGGAGGAAATAACGTGTCAGTAGCGAGAGAAGCGCGATGTTCCAACATTTCGCTCGGTTATATCGTCTTTAAAGTGCATGGTATTGATTCTGCACTCAGAGAGCCTGTGTATATATGCATCCACTTCTAGAATAACGTCGGAGTTTGAATCAACGAGATTTTTCTACGCCGAGGAGAGAAAAGAACAAAAAAAAGGTCTATCAGCAGTGTAGAAGCAGTACCCAGTAGCGGGAGCGTATACAGCGGGATGAAATGTAGTACGGTGCATTTTTGTTAAGGAAAGTTAATTGAAATTGTGGCGCATATTGTTGCCCGTGAAAAAATGTTTCGCTAGTGTTTACACCCGAAGCGAAAATGCATATTGAAAAGTTTCACATTGCGAGAGTTTCGACAGCTAATTTTCTAGTATCAGCAGGAAATTAAGTAGCGGCGTTGCGATATTTTTGCGCGATACCTTGCTTTATCCAAGGATACGTTAAGCTGTCTTTTGTATCCTTGTGTGAAATTGAAAGGTTGAGACGTCCCTTCGAAAATGCTTACTTTTTTTTTAGGTATTGAATGTAGCACATTCTATGTATGAAATGATTCCATGTAAGTACAGACACTGTTAGCGAATATCATCCTTAAACGAACATTTTTATGGAAACTAACTTACCATCATTTTTTTTGCCTTTCCGTTTTGTTAGTTGCATTTCACCATTTGCCAAATGACTTTCCAATTGAAAATTGATGTTTTCATTGGTTTCACTGATGTGATTAAATTTAATTCATGAACAAAAAAATCTCATTAAACACCGATACGATTTGAACCTACGCCCTCCCGTTCTCTGAACAGGTACGCTAACCACTGCATCAGGGAGTCTCCTTGCAACTTCAAATCTTTCTGTTATAATGAACATGTCGATAGACATATAGACAGATCTGTCAAAAATACTGAGGCAGAAAAAATAAAAGGGCAGGTAAGAGGGCGCAACTATTTTATTGCTGCCACAATGAACGTAAATTCCTTGTATTTGTTTCAAATTCAAGATGTGCCCTATAATGCTTTTGTTTTTGCACTTTTCTTAATTTCTCACAACATTAGTTGACCATTTACATAATTATGGTGTAGAAGAGGTTCATATTGTTGTGGAAAATGTTAGATTCCATAGAAATAAGGAAGTCTTGACTTTTATCACAAGTTATGATCATTTTCCAGTGTTTCTTCCTGCTTAGAACCCTTTTTTGTATATCCAATAGAGGAACTATTTAACCTGTGCAAATATAATAAGAAGAACTGAGCCAACAAATGAAAATAAATTATATGAGCCAGTAAACAGTGCATCTAACCATATAAGCCCATAAAATTTTTATAAAAATAAGGAATGTACAATCGGGAAAATGTCTAGGTGTTCCAAGTACAGCCTGTGCTCCTGTTACTACACCTCTCTGTTCATTTCTTTATGTATGTATGTTTCTTCGCATACTTACTTATTGTTAGAAATACTGATAATATTAGGTCTGGTTAAATAGATATTGAGTCTCGTTTTGGAAGATTTTCTGGTAGTCTATCCGTACGAGGTTGATCCAATCCGATAGTGCCTAAACATCGTCGACTTGTTAATTTTGGATAGGAATATGAGAGGAAGTAATCAACAATGTGATTCCACATTTTCATGGCGCTATCGGTCAAGATTACATTTCTCTTGACGATAATGGAACTTGCACCTATCTGCTAGGGTAGTTGGGGTTCGAGAAAATCACGCTATTCCTCTTTTGTCATTATCTTCAACGTCTCCAAAACTGAACTGCATCGCGCGTCGTAGGGATTAACTTCAGAAAGCATTAGATGTACATGAGCCATGCCCTAAAACTCTACCGGAATTTAAGAGATTTACTGTCCCAACTTTGGATGTAAACCAGGTAAAATGTACTTAATAGTTTAGTGGAAAGTATGCAGAGACGTTGCCAAGTAGTTATTGAAATCCGGGAATGATATACCAGCAAAGCGTTTTTGTATAAGGTGTTATAAGGATTTTTGTCACTCTTATTTTTTCAATTTTTTTTTGGGAGATTTTAAATACAAAATAAAGGTACTTATGTCAATTTATTTGAGAACAACAACTGTTTTATTTATGTTTGCAAAATTTTGTTGTAAAATCACTCTTTCACAATATCCCTTTTGACGAGTGGTTTACACGCATCATCTCGCCCAAGTATTGATAACTGATAGTTAGTAATAATAATAGCGATAAACATTAACGATATGTATGTAATTGCTCAATTGAATGCAGTTTCAAATAACAATCATTACATCTTGCTCTATAGAATCGGTGCTTTCTATTTCATCGCTCTATATATTTTGCTCACCGTACCTGTATTGGATGGCAAGTCAATTTAATATAATGTATTCTATATATGTTTACGCTCGTTTCTTTGTCCAACTCGTTTGATTGATGGATTCGGCTAATAATGGTGTTACGATGGATATGCGATGACTTGTTAACATGAAAAATCTATCACTGTTGCTTCAACCAAACTAAACAATTTAGAAACGGTTTGGAACGGAAATGGAGGGCCATTGACACATTAGCGTCATCAATTCGTTCATCAATCTTTATTAAAAAGGTAAATAATTGTTGATGAAATGATTGGGGCACTTATTCTACCAAAGAAGCTCACGAATTCATCCGAACCAGATGTGAGATCACAATAAACTGACGCCTAATAACTTCTCCAATGATTTTAGACACTAAACAAGTGGAAGAATTTGATATTTGATCACAGAGGGGGTTCAGAGATAGAGAAAATTTTGTCAACAATTTGATTGGTCGGAAATATCAAGTGGAAATTTAGTTTACCCGCACAAATGTTCAATGGCACTAGTAGCGTTTTATATCATTACGTGAGGCTTCTATTTAGGGGTTATTCTATGTTGCTCCGTTGTAATATAACTTGAACCTAGTGTGAAACTATAATTGACTACAATGCTGCATCAGTATTATGTAGATTGGTTTTTTCGCAAAGCTTATGCCAGACCATGGGCGTGTAGAAAGGCGGGTGATATTTCGGTAATATCATACGCCCTACGAATAAAACCATTTATTACAAAGAATACCAATCTGCAGATGAAAAGTTGTGGCTAAGCATAGATGAACCAATGAATTCTAATTCAAATACCCAAACCCAATGGAACGTTTCCTCCACACTTAATAGCTAATGCAATCGTGCGCCTATTGGTGAAACCATTAACAAAGGTGATAGCCACTTTCCAAAAGCTTGAAATTTCGGCAACCTAATTGTTAATGATCCGGTTGCTTAAACTTATTTTTTTTTAGTTTGTTACACGTAACGTGTAGACTGCACGAGTTAGACCTCGTAGCGAAAACTAGTTGCCATTTCTATCCAGGTGTAATCGAACTAATAGCACAGACCAAAGCAGTGTTTTTCAAATTTGCCTAACAAATTCGGGGACTTCAATATACAGTCTGTTTGATTTTAGCTGTTACATCACATATCGCGGCTATTGTTACAGATATGACAAAATATTCTAGCGGAAAAGTTGTTCTACATTTAATTTATTATTATCTGCCATAAAAAAAAAACACCTAAGCATCAAATGTGTGATGTAGCAAGGAGCCTTAACCGTGTTAAAGTAAAATTTAATAGTGCTTCAAAGACCATTAGGATTATTCAAATATTACCTCATTACATGCGAATAGTTGTTTTCGTTATATAAAAATACCTTTTCACCGCTGCGAATACACCTCAAGGAAACTACAATGGAAACCTACTCCATGATTCGGATGCTGGGTCGAACGCGTTCAGAATTTTAATATTTGCTCGGAAATTATTTCACGATATTATGTTAATTATAAATTATTATAAGTTATGCATTTCCCAGTCTGAGTTGCGATCCTTAGTCATGATTGCTACAGGAACTGCTAATAAACTTAATTTCGCACTAATTCCTACACTAGGTTTACATTGCCCTATGTGAACACTTAGTTTAAGATCTCAATTAATTTTCTGGGCGGCTTTGAAGGTTTCTTTTACTTGGTAAGTTAACAGTAGTCAATCGGAAAGGATAAATGTTTTACTTCTGGAATATATCGACAATAATTTATTTAGTACAGCATATTTGTAACCGAAATTTGTGGATTTTCATTGTCAACCATCCAATTCCCCAAATTTCTGAATTATATGTTCCGAATTAAGTGCGAAGTGTGCCGTTATCTTTCATGTTTGTCATATTATCCCACAACCCTTGCCATCACGAATAAAGGCTACTGTTACTAATTAATAATAAATTAAATTTCCTTTTAAAATTGCGAGGAAAACACTTAGAAAAAATGTAGAAACAGTTTCGTACGCAACATTTAATTCTAAACTACTTTATACCCTCGAGTGTAGGAAACCGCATAAAACTAAATTTTATGTTAAATTCCTATGTTCGCACCTTATCGTCAAATGTGATTTGCCTTTTATTGTCTGTATTATTTATATGTTGATAGCAAGACGGGTATTTGGATCCAAATAACTGATGCTTTTACAAAACTGTTTTTATCAATTTATATTGCAACAGTTGCGTTATTCGACACCACTGGTTTTTAATGGCCTTCTATCTATCTGTTAAACTAGCTCGAAATTCGTGATTTTTTGGTTCGACATATTTTTTTTTATAATAAATAGTTATTTTATGCAAACAAAAGGATGTAATTTGTAAATTCTGAAGGAAGAAAGTCCACACCTTTCCAATACGATCAAATCTGAATGAATAATAGGTAACTAGAGAAACCTGGGGAACACCTAAACATATATCCTTGTTAAAGAATGGAAATGAGCCTCTTTTAACTTTTCAACTTTGCCTTTAATTATATTTGTATCGAGTTCGAAAGATTCAGAAAAGAAACGCTAACGTTTTGTTGTGTGAATTTGGATCTAACATTGATATAAAAAAAAACAACTTACCGGGTAAAATATAAGGAGACAGTGCATACATATGTACGGAATCAAAAATGTTGTAACTCTTTTTCTTGGGTATTTAATAGATGTATTGTTTCGCGGTACTTACTAATTACTTAAATGTTTAAATTGCAAAATAACTCAATATATAAAAATAACAACGTTGTATTTGTTACTATGTTTCTTTTTTTACCAATGGAAGTAGCGTGTTTAGTAGTCTAATCAAAGTAGTGATACCTGTATTTTTAAAACAAATGACCTAATTAGTATTACATTAATTGCAAACGAACGTCTTTTGTTTTTAATTTGTAAAATAACATTTCGTTCATGTGATTTGAGTAATTAAAGATATGGAATGTTGCAAATAATGTTTTAGCAGCATATTTTTTCAAGTTGACCTACTTCTTGCATAAGATTTAGATACCAATTCTTTTAGAAGTAGATGGAGCTAATTTTTGCAAAAATGGGGAAGAAAAAGAATTTTATTGGTCAGTATTAATTTGTAACAGCCAAAGCCTGGAATTTGATATGCATCTCTTGTATGATTTGGGAAGGTACGTGAGAGCACTATAAATATTTGCATAAGGTTCGTTAACGTGCACAATTTCGCTGAGATCACACTACGAGACCATAACTACTTCATATAACCTTCAGTATTATTTATATAAAATATTTTGTACTTTATATAAGTTATATAGATGGCGCTAAAACTTATTGTGGATTGTGTGTTGATGCGATCCAAATATTCAAAAACGGGTACAAGGCAGAATGAAATAATAATAAAAAGTAACGAGAATAAAAAATACAGTTACACCGTCTATTTAATGGATTATAGAGAAATATTTGAACATTATTTATCCATATAAAACAATGTTATATTTTGTTACATTACGTTGTTACGAATAGAAGAAATTACTTCTAAATTAATCGCTACTCTGGCAAGTAGTAATAATGTTTAATGCAGGAAGTGTTTTAAGTTCATTTAGCACCAACTTGAAGCAGTGCCAGAATGTATTACAAACTGTTACAGAAAGTGAAATTTGTACCAATTTCCAAAATAGATTTCCGCAATTTTCATCTTCAAATATTCTTATGGGGGTCTTTATTATTTTGTTTATTTAAATGTCCTTATATTTGTTTTCGAAAAACTAACAATATAGTAGTAGGTATAAACTTTTTAATATATTTTTTCTTTAATTAAGCGAATTTGGCATATGCACGTAGATCTCAAACCCTTTGCTCAACCGCTGTTTGAAGTAAATAAATAATTTAAAGCGGTGTATGTATTACGCTTAATGGACCATTATTACGTTACGTATTTATTAGATTAATTGAAGAGATTGAACCTTGAAAATACTATTACTGGCTTGGTTTTATTGCAGCAACGCGTACAGCACATTCATATTCGTATCTGTCGTTTGGCAAAATATCGATACACATCCAGAAGAATAATAGTACGGGACATTGAATCGTGTATTTATTAAACATGTAAATGACTTTTCGTGATGTATTATTTCTTTTCGAACAGATTATAATCTGCATCGAGCTTGTAAATTTAACATGAAGAATATGTAGATTGTGTGCATTTTATGGCTGTAAGTGTTGGTAATTAACGCAATAATAATGATTTAGAATCGCGGTTTTGAAGCGTATGACCGAGCGATAAATTTTTTATAATTGTGCGTAAGACCATTATTGGAAATTAAAGTGATGCGTTTGAAGGGTATTTATTTACATTAAAAGGTAAAATTATGTTAGCAGTATGCTTAATTGCAAATAACCAAAGAAAAATGAATATAAAGACGCGTTAAAAAATAAAATGAATTATACATTAAATAGTAATCAGCAAAGATTTTTTTTAAATTCAAACATAACAGGGACGTATTCCTGTTAAGTTCCACGAAGCAATTGAAATTGTGATGACGCAAAAATAAGTCTCAAAATAAGACCGAGACTGAGCAATTTATTTTTAAAATAAAACTGATCTCAAGGTAAATTCAAACGAGTTGAACTTAAAAAACTGATCTACAACCAAGAACAAGTTTAGTACAATGTTATTGTAAATGTAGTAAAGAGGTACGAGAATGGGTTTGAGAGCAGGTTCATGTAAAATGAACGCATACCGTCAAATATAGAAGAACAGGGTCTGTAATTAACCTCTCGAGAATGAGAAGAGTAAAGACCAAAGTTTGGCGATGTCCAAGTTGCAGAAGTTCTTCGCGAAAATTAAAATCTAATCAACACTAATCCGCTAGAAATCAATAGAATTAATACAATGTTAAATAAATATTGTATAGCTTGCAGGAAAGGCTGCTGCTTTTGTGGAGGTCATATTATATAGTTGCGGTAAACAGTGTTGGACATAGGACATATTTAGTTTAATTTGTTGAATTTTGTATAATAAGTTGAAATATATCACTTACATTGTGATAACCTTGTATAACTGAAATTGCAATAAACTTAATCAATGAGACCAGGAAGTGAAGAATATATTATATCATTAGAGGAAGAGGTACTCTTTTATAGATAATCTATTTCCATTAATTTCTTAAATGTATTAGATTAACTTGCAGTGTTTAGTAACATGCTTTATTATTTATTATTATTACTAAAACAAATTGTGAATTAAACATTAATATGGGAAAAAAGATATAAGACGGCATAATATCAATTCGGTAATATGGCTGAATTAATAATGATTTGTTAATGTTTATCGTAAAAGTATGTTATTTGCTTTTATTTTAATTAATACATTATTATTAAAATATATATATAATATATGAATAGAGATTAGAGATATATTGTCATTATCATGGCATTGCATATCGAAGATATGTTTATAAATAAAATGTGTTTTAAATTAAGAAAGGGTGAAAAAACTCATTAAAAAATTTAAGAAACTAGTTATTAATTTTTTTAATAAGATAAAGATTCATTTTATTAATGAACCTAGTATTCTTTCTTTCCCTTTTTTGGTTGTTGCTTATTGATAAATACGTAGGTGTTTTTCGCCTAGAATACATATCATATTGATTTTCCTATCTCAATAACACAGTGATGCATCGTAAGAAACTACTTCTTAAGGAGGTTATTTAATAAATTTATATATATAGCGTTAAAGCCGACAGATAAAAGGAAAGAAAAAAAAAGGTGAATACGATTATATCATACTTTGCGTAACACGCCACTTAACGTGGGCAAAGAGCTTTCTCCAATAACATAGTCACAATTCGTTCGCTGGCTTTGCGAGTATACATATTTATCCTAATAGAAGAAATATATTAATGCATAATTCACACCTTCTGTAGCAAGCAGCGCCGAACGATGTATCCAGTTCCGATTGCACATCACACTCAGATTCTCTCCGGATATCTGCGAAACTTTCTTATAAGATAAACACTACTGCAAAGCTTCGTCATAGTCAAAAACGACGCACTTTAATGTGAAGCTTCTGTGTAAATCCATTGTTTTGTACTTTCTTTCTGCGACAGTCGGAAATTATTTGTTTATTTTCAATTAGCCGCACTAATTTTTAATTTAATGCTACGCGCAGGAAATTCCCGCGAATATATCTCATTTGAATGTAGGTATTTTTCGCACCGCGGCCGGTATCGTTGCAAACGATAGTTCGAGAGCTTTCTGATAATAAAATAATTCGCCGGACGCGCTGTCACTCGCGAATTTGCGATCTGTGTTTACAACAGCAATGTGGTTCTATGGAATTTGTATTGAGCTTTGCCTCGTTAAATGTTCCCACTGTCAGCTCTTCGCTTGAACTAAACCCAACCACCATCGTACCGTAGAAAGTAGGCAGCCGAGTTTTAAACCGCTAACGCTAGTGGCGCTGTTAAGTAACTGTACTTTTTATACCTTATACTTATTCACATGTACACATACCAATGTTCTATAGGCGCACACTAACACATATACAATAGCGTGGTACGTTTTTTTTTTGCTCTTCTCTTCGCTATTTACCATTTGCGATGAAATTCGAAGATGATGCGCTAGTCGCTTCGTTTTTTCTTCTTTAGCCAGATGGTCGACGTTGCCGGTGATGAACGTATTATTTTCTTGTGTTTTATCTAAAGTTATGTAATCCAGCGTACCTTGTTAATCGGGAATAAAGATATAAGGGAAAGAATGTTCTGCTATTTTTTAGGATTTTTAGGATAGGATAGGATTTTCATATGAGAGACTTAAGGTGCTTTTCCAAATTAAACTCAAAAAAAAAGGAAGCTGTGTTAAAAGCTACTAATAAAAAAAAAATAATAATATGGTTATATATTTCAAGTAACGTTTAACATATTTGAAACAATTAAAGCTTAAATAATTAACATGGCAATCTAAGCCGATAATGAAGCTACCAGAATAAAAAAAGTAACATCGTAAAAGTAATAGAAGAATTTAGCAAACAATTATATTAGATGCTCAAAGTTATCTCTATCGGTTTCGATGCAAATCCTTACTCGTCGTTTCACGTTGTTAAATGGGCTGTTGAGGTACTGCGATCTTATCATATCACAAACAATTTGAATTGTCTTTCGGGTGATGTCGTGTAGTTAATATTGTACTTGACATTTCGCTGACCATGCTGTCAGCTTCTTCAGATGATCTCTAAAGCCTTTAGAAATCACCCGAAAGACATTTCTACTATGGATTACGGTCGTGAAAGCCTACACTCAATTTGAATTGTTTCGGTAAGTGCTTGTATTGCGTATGGTGTATTTTTAAAAATTGTAATTTTTAGGCATAAAAAAACAAAACAATCGATCGGTGATGAGAACGTGGAGGAAAATTTACCACACGGTTATCCAAATATTGTAAGAGGTTTATTGTTTGTAGTGTTTGTTGAACTATCTTTCTGCGTTTATCGTTTCACGAAGAAATTATTGAACCAGTAGTTCTTCTCTGTAAAGTTGCTATCCGAAGACCAACCATTTCAGAATGCAATGGTTTCTGTATCATGATATAAGGAATTTCACTGACTTCATTTCGAGCCAATTGCAGTATTGACTTATTACGGAGTCAACGGGTTTATGTTCTAGCACAACATGGATATTTTTCGAGATCTTCTCTAAGAATTTTTTACGTATCATATTGTATTTTGAACTGTAACACGAACAATGATGCCACCAATAATAATGTCGGCTTCCGCAACCAGAATCAGTTAAAACTAAACGTGTTCCGGGTTCGGCCATGGCACGGTCCAAACCCGGAACACGTTTACTTATAGTGTCTGATAAGATATTACCCAATGTACTCAAAGCATTTTTTTCTTAAATTGTACAATTTGGTGAATAAGAAAACATAGCAAAACTAGAAAATGTACTAACTAATTACTTATACGATAACCAGCATACTTTCTTGCAAAGCATGAAACAGCAGCTTTCTAAAATATTCAGTATTGAATAAAAAAATCTCCTGAAGAAAAGAATTAAGAAAAGCTATAAAGGGATCCTGTTAACAGTCACGAGAGATCTACTGATTTTTTGGAGAACCCAGAAAAATGTCTTATTTTTTATATGTATTTTCTTTAGATGTTTGAACGATCCTATAAAGGAAATTAAAGTGACGACCTCTTCTTTATCCATCTTACTATGTAACATTGTACTGCTTGTTCTCGATGTCAAAGGTTCATAGAGCAGCAGGAACCTGCGGTTTGAATTCTTGCTATTGCATTATGTAAAGGATTATGTCATATGTAGTTATTTTCGCTTCTACCACGCGTTCTTTTTTTAAAAGTTAGCTATTGTAAATTTTTCATGAAACATAAAAATCAAGTGCTACCTAGCGAAATATTAATAATGGTGTCTACCAGGAAGTTAAACAATTTTACGGCGTAGAAGTTAGGTATTCTTTTGTTAACATGATAGGCCATAATGGACATTAGTGTTGACGAGGAGCTAAATAAAAGGTTTTGCTGGGAAGCAAAAAATACTATCAAAATTGGTAAAATGTGAATATGAATACTAGAGACGTGCACATTTTAGGGGACGAGTTACAAGGTATAACCGAAATATATTATAGTTCAATGTAAATAGACATATCGGGCAAGCTTTGGGAGAGATAAGATGCAGTAACCCCAATAAGCGATACATATACATACATGTGTGTATTTATCAATTGCAACAGTGATTCTTCACCTGAGCGAGTGCATATAGTTTGCATTCTCATCAATAAAAAAAGATAACACGGCACCAGGGGCGCGCCGTTTTGTTTGAGATTTTATAAATTATTTAAGTACAGTCATTTAAATCAACATAACCATTAAAATGTTAATGCGTTAGATATAATGTTACTAAAAGGTCGCTATTTACAGTTGCTATTATTACTTTTTTCAAAATTTTCGTCTATAAATCTGCTTCTCTGAGATGTGAATACATTTTTAAACGTTGAAAATTATCTCTTGATGTTATAACTTGTGGTCGGTGTAGTATAGTAAGTAATCGTAATATTTTATTTGCAAATTTAAATCTAAATTTAACGGCTAGTTGATTCAATGGTAAGGATCGGGCAGAGCTAGGCGCGGTGTGTTCGAGTATCGGCAGGATTAAAAAAATTTCTTACTGGGTCCGGTACACTCCCGAGTCACTACTCGCTATTGGTGTACAATTAACCCTTTACGGGTAGGGACTAATAGTAACAACGCCATGGAACGCTTTACACATAATTTGCACAATAAAAGGGATCCCGAGAATAATCTTATCATAAGATAAGCGTTAAAAAAGCTTATACACCTCGTTGGGCCGTTACCACACTAAAAGAAAATCGTAAAATCGTTTCAATATGTCCGGGTTCCTTTTTAAACTAGAGTCGGTTATAAATTCTTCGAATTTCAAATTTCGATTGCCAAAATATTAAATTGTGCTAACTTGCTAACATTACTTTCTGCATATTTTGATTGATTTACTATATTAGAATCCTGAAGAACTTACTTTGATTGAATGATGTTTTTCGCATCATCGTTTACGGAAAAAATAACAGTTTTAACCAGCACTCAACTCAGCTTCTACCCATGTTCACAGTGATGATAGGTACAGGCGACAAGGGAAGTTCCGGACATTATTCTGGACTTATCACAAGACTCGTTTCATTGGTGCTCACCCAAATATGTATGGTGGTCGTCAACTTTATTTTTTATACAAATCATTACTTTTTCGTAGGTTTTGCGACGTGCTTGCGTAATTTAGTTTGGAATAGAAAAATAGTAAACGCTTTAAAAAAAAAATTGTAAAGCAGTTTACTACTAGCTTTGTTAGAGGTATATGTTGGCAGAAATATATGCTTCTCAAAGTTAAGAAGCTTCTGGATTTAGGTTACATTGGACTTTCTGTATTTGAACGTGCTGTGTCATGTGATTTAATGTTGCAGTGCGCTATTTGTTCATATACAATGCAATAAACATTATCTTCTAGAAGTGAAAAGGGGTCTGAATAGTTCTAAATCTAGTTTCTTATTTTATTCTGAAAGGAAATTGTCGATTGAGCCATTAAAGTTGTTCAAATAAGGAGAATTTAGAAATAAAGTAATAAAAGCGTTGATTTAAGACTATTGTTTAAATAGATTCGAACCAATAATTGAGTAAACGGTATTTGAATAAGTTTGTATCATAAAAAGAAGACAATAAAAGACAGATAAAAGATATAATTAATAATTATTTAAAATAGAGCGAACGTACGCGTAAGACATTTGGAGTGGTGACAGTACTGATATCGGTTACTCATCGCCGCATCTTTCGGTGCAAGGTCACCTAAACTGTCCGGGTCTCTAATGGTTACTGTAGAAATAATACAAAGTCAGACTGTACAAAGTGGGAAACAATAATACACATTCAAAAAAAAAAAATTATCACCTAAACAGAAATAAATGTGCAAAATATCCATGAAAATCGCTTTTTAAGTATGTCTATCTTCAACTTCGCCCTTTCATTTCAAATCTTTACATTTAACAGAAATACCTACTTAACAGGTTAGCTTAATACTTTCGTAGAATCCCAGCTAAGAAAAGTAGTTTTGCTAATCTAAGATTGTAAGAGTATGTATTCCATCTTTAAAAGAAGGGAAATATAGACTATTCGTACAGATGAAGTCGATTTTGACTAAAGCGTTAAAATTATACTTAATGCTGTAACCACAAACACCATAACTTTACAGTAAAAGGACAGTTTAATGTACGCTTGCTGACTGCTTATATTATAATGTAATCGTTCTGATTAATTATTTATAGAGGTGATTTAATCTTGTTGATAACAGATTTAAACTGGTTTGCTCTGTTTAATGTGAGAAACGCAGTGGTACAATAATTTATTGACGTAAGTAAATGCAATGTAAAATGTACAGGAATAATATCTATATTATGCAATATAACAACGATATTTTATATATGCAGGTTTGTCCACGCAACCCGTTCGTTAAGTTTTCGCAGATGGCATCTTTGCCTAGTTTTGAAAATGTGTAGCAGGTAATAAGTGCGCTCGAGCTATTATAAAAATTATTTCTATACTTGTATTACTTCCGGTTATGTCGGAAGTCACAACCAACTTTCATATTTTTAATAGTAATAAACCGTTTTACCGAAATGCACCTCTGTCAGTCTTAAGATTAAGTATACTAAAGTCTTTAGGTCGAGTCTCTAATTTTCCTAACGCATCTTTTTTACAACATAAATATTCTTTTCTCATCTGCAGGGTTACTCTGTTTTGAAGCATAGACTGAACACACGTGTTATAAGTAGTTAACGCAGTCTGAACACTAACACTTTGTAAGATCATTCTCGAGAGTTTCCATTGATTGTTATGGAATGATTTATATTAAGGTGCCGTACCTCTGGAATCAACTGGTTTTAAGCTATTTTGATTTTTGTTATTTTTTGCTCTTTTACAATGTATTCTTTGAAATTATATACCAGAAATACAACTGAATTAATTTATGTTTATTTATACCGGAGACAGTGGAAAGTAATAATGCAACATGTGTTCAAAATTTAAGATCCAATTTATGAATATTCAATTTAAGAAAATTGATGTTTTCTTAATGGAACACACTGTATATGAATAAACTACCATGAGTAAAAATGCCATCACCATCGATGTATATTTTAGGAGTTACATGCAATTATTTGCATCAATTAAAACACCTAACCACAGAAAATTAGTTCGTAGCGTTCGTAACGGTCGAAATGATTAGAGACACTGCAAAATTTTGCAGGGTACTTCTCTTTTTGTAACTTTTCGTATTTTATAATGGCTTCTATTTCTTCTATTTTTTTTTACTTAATCCAGTAAGATGCATAGTTGCCCTAACAGACATTATGGTTGAATTTAACACATATTTTAACACATTCTTAATAAATTCCAAAACGAATAAAAGTTGGTTCTGTACGTCTGAAATTAGATTTATTCATAGGTGATGAACGTAAATATCTCCCGTTAAAAAACATGTTTTTTCTAATATCTCTTGACGTTGATTATAAATATAAAATAAACTTAAAATATTTCTCTTGGAATAAATATTTTTCTTCTACCATATCTTTGATTATTTGAGATTATTTGATTAGAACTCCTAAACTATACAATGTAGGTATAGAGGCACCTAATATACATCGATTGTGATTGCATTTTTGTTTCCGGTAGTGTACTCACGTACAGTGCGCTCCCTTATGGAAAAAAAATCAATTTCCTTGAATTGAATATTCATGTCTTAAGTTCTGAACACCCCATATGTGACAAATTAAACAATGCGTACACATCAAAAAATGCTTAATTAATTTAATAGTATCTCTGATGTTTTTTTAGATTGTTAAAGAAAAAAGTAACACAAAAATCAAAATAACTCAAAAACATTTGATTTTAGATCTCCATAACAATCAATAGAATCTAAAAAAAGAACAATGAAAAATATTCCTTTAAGAACATCAAATACTTCCGGTATAATCGGAAGTAATACGAGTCTAAGTAATTTATTATAATAGAGCTGAGCTAAGATGCCTACTGCGAAAATTTTTAACGTGTAAACCCTGTATACTTGACAAAAATGCGTTTTTATTTTTTTGTCTTTCACTCTTAAGGCGAGAGTCTGCTATCGGTACAGATCTAACGTGTTTCTGCTGCCGAAGTTCCGGAGTTCCTCGTTTATTATGATTTATGAGAGTCAAGCCAAAAATATTGGGAACAAAATTATCGTTCGGGTTTCTAATATTCACAGAATGGTCTCAACGTGATTCGCAAAGAGGCAATTATTTACTGCCCCAATAAAAATAAAATTTGTCGAATTGAGTCGGCCTGGCTACCGCATTAAGTTTCTGCGTGGAGAAAAAAGGGTGCAATAAAATTTTGTTCAAAAATTTATAACCGTCAGAGGAGAAATTGTAATAAAAACAGAGGTGGAAGATCCGACAATTATTGTGAGACTCGAAGTTTGCGGGTTGAAGGAACTGCCAAGGAGGATCTAGTTTGGAAAGTTATTGGTGATGGTAATAAAATCGCTTCTACCGTTTTGAAATTGTTGCGTGGCAGGTAGTGGTTTTTGATGGTTCAAGAGTGGTTTTTTTTTATTGTTTCCTGATTCTTATTATATGTATTAGTAGTTGATGCACTAAAATAATTATGTACTCGACTTTATACTCGAAAAGAATGTTAAAATTGTTTTTGACTGAATCTAACAAAGTGAGATCGGATAGAAGGGATTTCTGTGTAGGTGTAATGTGCTTTTCTAAAGTATAAAAACTTCAATGTATTTAACAACACGATCTTTAACATCCATGTTTTAATTTATTCGTTAATTAGAAACATATCGGTACATCAGCATGGATTTATGATTGGCCGTTTTGCAACGACAAAGACTCTTTTATAGTATGTTATTGAAATCTTGGATAATCAACTATAGGTGAATACCGCATACTCTGACTTCCGTTACGGGTTTAATAGGACTGATCACAGAATTGTTTAACATAAACTAGATTCTTTTAGTTTTTTTCCTAGATTGCGCTATCAATAGGATCATATTTAACACGCAAATCGAACTGTTTTCTGTAGCGGATTTGAGTAATTTAATTTTATATCTATAAGCGGTATTCCGCAAGGATCAAACCTTGGCGCTCTCCTTTTTAACTTATTTGCAAATGTAAATCATCTTTTGCCATCACTTACTATTTTGGCGTATGCGGATGATGTTAGGTGCTGGCGTATGCGGTTGATGTTAAGACACTGTGCCTGATTGTTACGAAGCTGATCGATTGCAGCGTAGTATTGACCTCCTGGTTAACTAGTTACTCAGTGAGTAATAACTTGTTGCTCAATACTGCCGAATGCTATTAAATATCCTTTGCAAGAGCAACTAAGCCGTATTAATTTACTTACTGAATTGAAAATCATATATATAGAATACATAGAAATTATTAGTTTATCCGCTTCAAAAATGTTGGGGTTCCTCATTCGAATTTCACGACACTAATGATATCCGAGTACTAAAAACACTTTTTTCTGCTTTTGTTGTCAGTAAATTAAAATATGCATGTGCTGTCCGGTTTCCTTTTTATATATCTCAATAGCTTCCAGTTGAACTAATTCAACGCCGTTTTCTGAAGTTATTGTCATGGAAAATTTACGAAAATTATCCGGAGTGGGGTACATGTTACTATGATCTACTTTGTAGGTATAAAATGGACGCACTAAGTCATCGACGCCAACTCCATAGCGCTCGATGCCTGCAGAAGCTTCTTAACAACAAAGCTGATTGTGTGAACTGTATGCATCAACGTTCCGCGAGTGGCATCCACTCCTGACTCATGAGTCAGGAGTGGACTTTCAGTACGCCAGCATCAAGGACCACCCCACTAACTTCGAGTGTCAATGTACCATGGGATACGCAATGCCAACGTACAATATTATCGGTTCTTTTGCAAATCAATAGTTTTCCTTTTTATTACAATTTTTTGCAATTATACGAATTATTTTTTTTAATGTACAATGTCTTATTTTCTTTCTTTACGAGTACAGAAACGTCCTGATATATGTATGGGATAAACGGGACCACAAACGCGTCCATTAAGTGAGGAAATTTATTTTAATTAATTCGATTATCTTTTAGGTGCCATTTCTAGCTACCGGTAAAGTTAATGCGACATTGTTAGGTCTCAATATTTAATAAATCCTCTGTATAATCATTTGCACTGAACTTCAGATTTAGCCAAACTACTATCATTATAACAATCATTAATCATTTTGCATTTGAAATGCAATCTTTTGATAGACAGTTTAGGAATATTTGTGATGTTTCTATCACCTTTAGTCAAGTTTAATTCACAGCGAACTTACTAATAGCATTACTTTGTGAATATAAGGAATACTAGCCACGAGGGGCTAGAGTACAAATTGTACGGTTGAATATTTGTTGTTTATCAATTTTGTGTTCCAGAAGTATATATTGTTGCTCCTCTGCTCTGTACACTCTTTATTATGTAGTATCAAATGAGGAAAATGATACGCTTCCCAATGTTAGACAATATGCTATAGATACGCTGTAAATCGGTAAAAAAAATATTACTTCCAAGAAAGGAATTGGCGTAGATAGAAAGGAACATTAAAAATTGAAAAAGTACTTTGTTAATATAAATCCAATTTTCGCATCTCGTAGAAATGTGATGCACATGAACAAAAAGCATGAGTTATGTAAATAGCAAATTATTTTTAATTGTAAAATTAACTAACTTAACGATAGAGTTATGCATATGATGTATAGGGGAACCTGGTTAACAGTGAGACATTTGAATTAATTTTGGTTTTACTGGAATCCCATCAGTGTTATTAAATATGAAAGATAACAGTACCCAAAGCAACTGGTGTGCCCATTTGCGAATCTCAATCTTTGTTCATTTATAAATTGTTAGTTTGACCCAAAAATAAATTATTGGTGACCAGTTTCAGTTTGGGGAGTGTTTGCTGAGATTACATCAGTTAAATAAAATTGGTAGTTAGTATTGGAATCTTGCTTTAATTTAAGCCCCATGTGCTCTAAGCAGCATCAGATAAAAGTATTATTTTTTTCCCAATGGTTTTTGAACTATCACGAAAAGAAAAAAAATTCATACTGTTGATTTATTTACGCTAACAGATTATTTTGAATGTAGGCTTTGAATGCTGCAAGATTTTGGATTTCAAGTTTAATTCACACTTTATACATATGATACTAGGTTTCCTGCGAAAAGAGCAGAAGCTTGTGAAAAGGTAAGCTTTAATAAAGCAATTTAACAAATATGCCATGACAATTATATTTGTCTAAAGTAGCCGATACAAATTGCTACTTCCTGAACAACTTAAGGAAGGATGTTTTAATGCTTCTAACAAATTGAGAAAGGCATCATCAAAAAGAATCCCATATACACAGTGAATTACGAAAATTAGTTGCCAAAATGTATAATCAAGTAACTGTACACGTTTATTTAGAATTAATCTCTTCGTTCGCGTCGAAACCGTCTAGTTTAATGACCTATACGAGAATAGAGATATTTCAATTTGAGGGAACCGTTTCGTTCCGTTCGCAAACTTGACACAAAAAATACTGTTACTTTTTAATTGCTAACGAACAACTGTACGCTTGTACACTGAATTGCGTTTATATGAATCCGAAGCAACCTGGCTTGCTCAACAAGAACACCGTACGTGCTAGCGCCAGATCGCCGCGCCCGCCGCGGTGGTCAACAGCTGGTCTAATATTTCGCAAATGTGCTCTAATTCTAAACATGATCTTACTGTTAACTTTTTAAATGGTGACTCAAGGTATGTAGGTACATAAATGTAATTTTTAATACTTGAGTAAGCAGAAAAGAGGAAGTAATCAAAGACAATGAGTTTGAAATTATTAAATTGAAGAATCTATGTATAAACGGTCTATCTACTGAGATATACATGGAACCGGTAACTCAGATGTTTTGACTATTCTAAATTTTGCAATTTCTCACTGAATAGGGAAAATCGTAATGAGAATACTTCTTACTGCAAATGCAATATGTCAAATTGCTAGGTGATTATATTTTAACGTACTGGCTTTAGCTGGCTTTAGATACCCTACATAGAGCGATGGGTAGAAGCTTAGGTTCCGAAATTTAGAATGTTTTGTATATTTGAGTTTTTAGGTCGCTTTGGGAAAGAAAACAAAAAATCTTTCTTCCTTGATTATAATTTTACTTTGCTACGTTTGGTCGCCCCTTGTTGATAAAGCTTTTCCATAGCACTATCGTGATTTGGGTCAATAACGTTAAAATGTTGGAAACGGAAACTTACTATCATAAAAGCGTTATTAAAGAAATGTTCGATATTAGAAATAATAAAAATTCAATTAACTATTTCGATCACTGCCTCCTCGAACGAAGACAACCTTTCCTGTGTACTTCGACTTCGCTTCACGAAATTAGCAAAGATTAAAAAGACTCGTGTTTATTTGTCTCATAAGAGTAGGTTCGTGTTGCATACTGGTTTCCCCGAAAGTCGACAAAACACGAGTCTATCCAGGCTCTGCTAATTTCGTGAAGCACACGGATAGTGGAGAACTTTAACTTATTATGGACACTGTCCTATTTTGTGAACGTCGTATCCTTTCTGTTGAGTGCATGTGTTGCCATCTATAATATAATAAAAAATTATGCAACAATTTGATGACGATTCGATTGGTTGAAAAAAAAATACGTTTGCAAAGTAGCATCTAAACTTTTCATTCAAAGAACTAGAGGAACAACAGCAAATTAGAATTATGGAGGTTAACTTTGTCATAACGTTTCATCCTTGTCGTGATAAGTTCAATCCATCATAACCTAACCAACAAGAGTAAAAAATTTCAAGCGCATTAATCATCCTACTTAAAATTTATATGGATGTTATATAGTAATTAGTCGAACTGGATCTTTCTTTTTTCGTAAGACAACACGATTAATTCAAACTAGTTAACAATAACTGTGAGAATTTCACACCTCGTGGACTATAATTCGAGTATATTTATATAATAACGGTAAGAGGTAGGCTAACGTTAATTTTTTTTGGGGCGACGTCAAAACAGGCAACAATACAAGCCTTATTAAAATGCAATAAGTAACTGTTTTCTTTTAAAAATGCCATGTTTATTTGCGCAATTAAAGTGTCATCAATTTTCTTTTTTGTACTTGTGTGAGTATAATTATTTTCAGTAAATTTTCAAATTAGGCATGGAAAGATGGTGCTCTGTTGCGGTAGCAGTAGCCAGGAATGATGCGAATACGAATGGCAAATTCATACTACGAATAAGTAAGAAATTCGTTATATTATATTTTATCCTTTTGTATGTTTTTACTTATTATATATTGTATAATCGGCATCAAAATTCATGTTATGGTCCCAACAATCGTATTTGTAAGTTTTTTAAAATAGCCATTTTAGGAAGTAAGAAGGGCTAAAGGTGTACATTTATATTTGTTGCTTTACATGTGCATTTTAATAATGTAAAGATGAATAAAGAACATCATATTTGCTAGATAAATAGCAATTGTTATACAGGGTGTCATGAGCACACCAGCTTGCTACGCTGATCAAAATCAACTGAAGCTCAGCACAATCCTCTAATGGAGTAATGAAGAGAAATAACTTAATATCGTCAGCAAATATAAGAGTATTGCAACTTATACGCTCTACCAAATCGTTAATAATAAGGGACCTAGGTTTGATCGGTGCGGCACACCGGAACTAACATCAGCAACGCCAGATCCAAAACCATTGCAAGACACAAAATAGTGTCGCTGACACAAGTAAGATTAAAAAAATCTGGCGAGCGTTTTATTGAAACCAAAGCTAGATTTCAGTTTTCGCAGAGGAACACCATGGATTGGATAAGTCCATATAAATAGTAACAACCTGGCCCTGACTGTCCTCAGTAGCATATTAGGCAAAAGTACACAAATTTGTAGCAGTTTAAGTTTTAATAGTTTAGCTTTTGAATTACAGACGCCACTATACTGAACTAGATCTGGTAAATCAGAAAAGCTCTGTACCACTAATGACACTTTAAAGTCTCTATCGTGACTAACTTTAGGTATACTACAATCACTAATTATTCAAATTCTACTGCTATCAGAAAACTGCTGTAGAAAATAATTAAATATTGATTGTAATTATTATTCTTATTGTTATTATTATTATTTATTCCTCTAACAACGGATATATAACGCATTTATCTACAGTAATCCCCTAAAGTTTTTGGATTGACCGAATATCTTTCGTCTTAAACTAATGAACTGTTGTGAAATATGTAAAAAGGAATAAATAGTTATTAAAAAGATCAGTACCGTTCTGCAACTTGCGTCGTAAAGGTCGTATTGAACGTACAGTGGCGTTTCGTTTTTAACACTCACTTCGCGGTAAATTCGCCGTTTCCCATCCCAGACAATCATCATTATAGCAATTCGTTCTCTCTAACTTAGATCACTCATTTTAAATACACGATGTCTATCTTGTGCTTCACCAGCTAACTGCGATTTCGGTTGTTCAAACTTAAATTTAAATTAATTATGGTATAAAAAGTAAGAAATTTTTATTTTATTCCGTATAATTATTTACCGACAAATACTGAATTTCATGTAGCAACACCTCAATGTTACTGGAGATATTTAGGTATTTCCTAAAGAAGTTACAGTAATAGAAGCGTTTGTTCACATTTACGAGCGAAACCCTCATAAAACCAAAATATGTACATCATTCTCCTTTAGGGTGAGGGTAAAGCGAGATTGAACATTGTGGATTTTAATCGTAAATCGTAATTTCAATCCGTGCCTCTGCATGATATTTATTTGCGCGTATGTTGCGCATACTTGTAACCTCATATAGCCAATCGTACATACATACAATATTACCGTGCATTATTAGTGCTCCACAAGTGCAGTCTCATACCGAGCGCATTAAAATGGGATGATGGAAACGTTCAGCATATATAAAAAGTGCTAGAGATCATTGAAGTATTAGAGGATCCCAAAACTCTTTTTGAAGAATACTTCACTGTTTGTTGTGAACAAAATTGAGGCACAGCTCTATGCGAAGCTTAACATAATGCACTTATTTTCCACAAAAAACAATAAATTAAGAGTTACAATTATTAATTAATTGCCCAAAGAAACCTACACTAACTTTGGAGAACATACATAAATATGGACGAACATACAATCTGGTTAATTAAACTTATCCTTGACAAGTTTTTAGTGGTTCCCTTATATCATAAGGCAAGTTTTGTTGGAGAAAAGTCAAGAAACCGGAGTGTATTATATAAACAAATTTACTTAGCAATCAATAAAATATTACATAAGTTGTAATGTGTATTTTTTATTGGTTATCACGCAGTGTAAGCGCTCCGTGTCCTATATTCACTTTTATTGTCTCTTTTTGAAGTTTAGTGAGCTTGTCAGGTATTTTTTTTTGATTATCTCTACTCCATAAATACAAATCTTGTATAACAATAACCTCTTTTTATAGCGTTATTTTTAAACACTATGT